>MDKI01126494.1:0-18941 GCA_005239505.1 Nicotiana paniculata
TAATATTTACAGCAAAATAGTGTAGAATTTGGATGTGGTCAAAAATTAGTTGTTCACAGTCATTTTTGCACAGTTATTTAAAATGCCCAAAACAGAATACACATTATGGGATTCCTCCATTTTTACACAACCCTCTTTTTCTCCAAACCCCATAGACAATTTTTGAAGAGTTCTTCCACCATAACCTCTTAGGTAAGTGATTCTAACATTATTTTCTTCCATTTTTCATCAACATCTATTAGATTCTAGGCCTAAAAACATGAAATTAAAGGTAGAAAATTAGGGATTTGGGTAAAGTTAGGGATTTTTGATTATTTGGGAATTTTACCTCGTTTTGGGGTCGGATTTCAAAAAAAATTATATATTCGGGCTCGTGGGTGAATGGGTGATCGTGTTTTGGTCTGAACCTCGTGTTTTGACCAAGCGGGCTCGGGGTCGATTTTTGGGAAGAATGTTGGGAATTCTATAATTAAGCATTGTAATTGAATTCTTTAGCATTTATTGATGTTATTGGGTCAATTATGTATAGATAAGATTGATTTGGAGTCGGGTTCGAAAGGAAAAGCGGTGCTTAAGTCTTGATTTAGACCTTTAGAGTCCAGGTAAGTGTTTGGCCTAACCTTAGCTTGAGGGGATAGGTATTGAGTCCTAATTGCTACGTGTTTATTGCATGTTCAATGTATAGCTAAGGTGACGAGTACCTATATGTTGTTTTCAAGCATGACCGTGAGTGGGATATTTGCAATTATATGATATCTATTGGCTTTTACTGTGTTTATGGGTTTAATATCAATTTGATAGCTATTCATTTGGTGGAAATTCGTAGTTATGGGTATTGTTGAGTAGTTGATTGGTTGAGGAACTTTATTTTGGATTATACACTTGTGTAGGATTGGTTATAGCTGTGTCCCTTGCCGGGACGGTATTATTCCTGTTGATTATTCTGTGCATTTAAGGTTTCTTATTTGTTGATTTTCTTGCCAACTGTTGTTTTTATGTTGTTATGCACGAGGGGACATTACGTGCCATATTTTATGTTGTTATGCACAAGGGGACATTCCGTGCCATGTTTATGTTGTTTATGCACGAGGGGACATTCCGTGCCGTGTTTATGATTATTATGCACGAGGGGACATTCTGTGTTGTGTTGATGATATATATATATATATATATATATATATATATATATATATATATATATATATATATATATATATATACATATATATATATGCATGAGGGGACATTTTGTGCCGTGATTATGCACGAGGGATATTCCGTGCCATATTTTATATTGTTATGCACGAGGGGACATTCCGTGCCGTGTTATGCTAAAAATATGCACAAGGGGACATGATGTGCCGTTTCTTTTCACTTGTTTATTTGGTGTTGTTAATTCCCGTTATTATTTGGGATATTTAGACTGTTGCTTCATTCCATCATTTCAGTAATTGCTATCCCTTTTCCCTAGCATGTTTCCCGTTATTGTACTCACTATTTATTTCTTGTGGTTATTTCCTGTTATATTTTATTTAAACTGCACAGATGATATTTTTTGTCGTGTCCTAGCCTCGTCACTACTTCGCCGAGGTTAGGCTCGACACTTACTTAGTACATGGGGTCAGTTGTACTGATGCTACACCTGCACTTCTTTATGTTGTGCAGATCCCGGTACCGGACCCAGTGGACACTGATCGAGGAGGCTTCCTTCAGTCCACCAGGCGACACTGAGGTAGTCCTGCAGGCGTTCACATGCCTTGGTGTCTTCTCCTATCTTACTTGTTTTTATATCTTTTCATATTTTCGAGACAGTAGAACTTTGGTTATTCAGACCTTTATTTGTAGTAAATCATAGACAGTCCGTGAAGTTGTGATGCCCAATTCTGGGAGTTGTTATTAAGGATTCTTGTAATACTGTTTAATTTAGCTGTTAGACTTCACTTTTTTCGCATTTCTTAGTTCTATTTGTTCTGGTATATCGCTTTTTAAATACTAAATAACAAAGGAACAAATTTGAATAACGAGTAATGTTGGCTTGTCTAGCGGGTTCAACGTTAGACGCCATCACTCTCCCTCTCTGTGGGTAGAAAAAGAGTAACATGACGGGCCAAATCCATGAAATGGTCTCATACTCCGTAACAGTCATGCTGCCCTGCTGGAGACGCTTAAACTGACAACATCACCCATCTCTAGTAGTAATAGGTAGAAACTTCTCCAAGAAGAGGTGCGAAATCTGATCCCAAGTAAGAGTAGGTGACCCAGTTGGTCTAGTCAATAGATAATCTCTCCACCATTTCTTGGCAGAATCGGTCATTTGGAAAGCTGCAAAGTCGACCCCATTGGTCTCTAAACTACCCATGTTCCGAAGAACCTCAAGATATCAATCAAGGTATTCCTGGGTGTCCTCTAAAGTGTCACCACTAAAATGAACAGGGAAAAGCTTGATAAACCTGTCAAATCTCCACAAGGCACCGGAGGACATAACTGTCCCATCAGTGAGCAGTGCTGCAGCAACTGGTTGAATTACCCGAACTGGATGGGCTGGTGGGGTCTGAATCTGAGGAGTAGTCTGCTCCAGAGTATGGGTATCAGGAGTCTAGACTCCTTCTCCAACCTGGGATACGACTGTTGCCCCGAGGAGTGCACCAGTCTGGGATACACTCTCCTTAAGGCCTACTAGTCGGACCAAGGTATCTTGAAGCATCGGTGTAGCAATAAACCTCTCTAGGACCTGAGCTGGTCCCATCGGAACGGCCTGAGCTAGAGCCCCCTCATAAATCTCTATCTGGGGTCCGTAGCTGGAGTTGTTGCCTTAGCACTGGGCTGAGTCCTGCCCCTGCCTCGGCCTCTGGCACGACTTTGGCCTCTGCCCCTTGTAAGAGTTGCTGCTGCTGGAGGGTCCGGCTATTGGTCAGTGAAAGATGAGGTACGTGTTCTCTCCATATGCGAGAGAATAAGAACAGAAAAGTTCAATCAGTATGGGGATAACAAGAATCGCACGACAGAGTTGAATAGAGTGAAGTTGTTCCTAATTTTATAACCTCTGAAAGATAAGTACAGACGTCTCCGTACCGATCCCTCAGACCCTATTAAGCTTGTCCGTGAATTGTGAGACCTAGGCAACCTAGTGCTCTGATAACAAATTGTCACGACCCGATTTCCCACTGTCAGGACCATGATGGTGCCTAACGCTATTCTTGCTAGGCAAGACAACATTAGAGGGTTAAGATATTTAAAACAATTAAAACATATAAGAAATGTCACTACCATCCCATATACGATACCAAATGTAATAAATGAATTAATAAAACGATACTGCGAATCTAATACTAATATCTAGCTACCCAGGGTTTGGAGTCACAATTCACGAACTACTAAGAATTTTGACAAGTATTGACTGAACGAATATATAAAACTGCTTTTGAACGAATAAGAGACTCCAGGAATCTACGTACGTCAACAGATCTACCTCGTGTCTCCGTGAGGAAGTGTTAGCTTTGACTCGAACTCAAATCGGACCTAAACCTGGATCTGCACAAGAAGTGCAGAGTGCAGTATCAGTACATTAGATCCCATGTACTGGTAATTGTCGATCCTAACATCGATGAAGTAGTGACAAGGCTAGGACATGACACCATATAAAAACCTGGACATGTATAATCATGCTAGCAGAAATAACAACAAATAAATAAAAGTAAACAACAAATAATGGGAAGGGAGCATACAGTGGAGAATTTAACATAAGGAGTGATAAAACAATAAGACAGAAATAGACAGTGATCAACAACAATTTAAGAAATTAAAATAGAAACGGAACTTGGGGCATCACCCTTCGTGCTTTTACTTTCAGCCTCACCAAATAACAAATAGAATGCACAACATCACCCTTCGTGCTTTTACTCTCATCCTCACTAGATTATAAATAAAAATGCATGGCATCAACCTTTATGCTTTTACTCTCACCTCACAATATAGATAAAATTATGCACGGGATTACCCTTCGTGCTTTACAATGTTCCTCACAATTCAAATAAATTATGCACGACATCACCCTTCGTGCTTTACTGTAATGACCCGATCGGTCATTTTGAGAATTTAAGCTCATTCGATGGCGTAAGGTCTTGAACAACTTCACATTATGTATATCAACCTGCGTGCATGGTTGGATTCAGTTACCGGATGATCCGGAGTTGAATTGGAAGAAACATTTTAGTTTTGGGAGCTTACGCGATGGAAGTTGACCAGAAATTTGACTTTTGTGTAAACAACCTCGGAATGAGTTTTGGATAACGTCAATTGCTTCGTATGGTGATTTTGGACTTAGGCGCGCATCCGGAATTTGTTTTGGAGGTTCGTAGAGTAATTTGAGGTAATTCGGCGAAAGTTGGAAAATTTGAAGTTTGCAAAATGAAGAAGTTTGACCACAGTTCAATTTTTTGGATATCGGGGTCGGAATGCAATCTGAGAGTTGGTGTAGCTCCGGGATGTCAATTGGGACTTATCTGCAAAATTTGGCGTCATTCCTGGTTGAATTGATAGGTTTCGGCATGAGTTTTGAAGTTTGAAGATTTGAAAGGTCATAAACTCTATTCATGGTATGATTCGCCATTTCGGCATTGTTTAATGTGATTTGAGACCTCAAGCGAGTCTGTGTTAGGTTATGTGACTTGTTTGTGTGTTTAGACGGGGTCCCAGGGGCCTCGTGTGTGTTTCGGATGGGCTTCCGACCAATTTTCTTCTATTTTCATTGTTGTCATGCCTGCTGGTATTCCCTTCTATGCGATAGCATAGGCATAGCCGCGATCCCATACTACTCAGTAGACCCGCCCCATTTTTCTCTCTTCGTGTTCGCATATCACCTCAGGCGATCGCGTACTTACATTTTTGCCTTCTTCGCGTTCGCAGCACCCCTTCCGCGTTCGCATTGCCCAACAATACCAGCTGGTGAATTGCTTTTCCTCTTCTGTGATTGCATGCAACTGTACGCGATCGTGTAATGCATTTTTGGACAGTGGCTATTTCCCTTATATGCGATCGCATATGTATCTTCGCAATCGCATAACACCTTTTGGCCATCAATTATTTTTCTTCTACGTGATCGCATCCCTTCTCTCACAAACCCGATGCTTAAAAATCTAGGCAGACAAATTATATTCCAAAATCGAGGTTTTCACTATTTTTATCACATTTTGACTTCTACAGCTCGGTTCTTGGCGATTTTTTATGGGTTTTTCATGAAATTCGATTGGATAAGTGTTCTTCAACTAGAATTAAATATATTCCATGATTTTATCTTTATTTCTATCATTTAATTTGTGTTTTGAGTTGAGGAAAATTTTTGAAAGAAAAATTCTAAAATGAAAAATCCTGATTTGAGGGACCAAATGGTATCGGAATTTGATAAATTTCGTACGGTTGAACTCGTACCGGAATGGGTATTTGTATTTTGTAAAATTTGATAGGTTCCGAGGTGCGGGCCCAGGGATCGACTTTTGGGTCGATTTTTATATTTTTGTAAGGATCAGAACTTTAGTATTCAGAATAGTTCCTTATAGGATTTACGTGTGTTTTGAAGTTGTTCTAGTTGGGTTTGAGCCGTCCGGAAGTGTTTTCATCCGAGAAGACCATTTTAGAGTACCGGGTTGTCGTCTTCGAGGTAAGTATCTTGCCTAACATTATGTGGGGGAACTACCCCTTATGATTTGAGTCTTCTATATTGATTGTAGCTCGTGTACGCGAGGTGACGAGTGCATACTCGGACTTATTTGTAGAAGGTTGGCCTTTTAGGATTCTTAGGTCCTTATATCCCCTGTGTATGAAGTTGTAATTGCTATGACTAAGTTCCAAATTGCTAGTTTCCTCTCTTCCTACTTAAATTAGAATTACTTGATTTTAGATTTCCTTTGTTGTTTACTTGATCTAAATTGACTTGACTGAATTTTACCTCTTCTATCATCATGCTATATGTTTCTTCATAAACTGCCTACTTAGCTAAAATATTTATTACCTCATCCTATAATTGTTTAGCTGTAATTGGAGTATCATATGTTGGTGTCAAGCATGCCCGTGGGTCGTATATTGTGATAGATATGATCTTTCATTAATCACTACTTAGGACTAACTTGATGGTTATACATGTTGATGGTGTTTTCTTGGTATTTCCTATTGTGGAGCATTGATTAAAGTGTGGATTTATTTCCTGAAGCTAATTAATTAAGCAAGATTAGTTATAGCTGCTTCCCTAGCCGGGATGATATTGTTTCCATTCTTGACTCCCTTGCCGAGACAGTATGGTTTCAGTTATTGTTCATATTGTTGATGATATTGTTTCTATTGTTGAATCCCTTGCCGGGACAATATGGTTTCTATTATTGTTTATGTTGTTGATTCCCTTGTCTGAATGCTATCATTTCATGTGTTTAGGTGAGAAAGAGTGTAAAGAACAAAGGGTGATGTCGTGCCATTGTTTATATTTATTATCATATGAGGAAATAGTGTAAAGCACGAAGAGTGATGCCGTGCCATTGTTTATATTCATTATCATGTTAGGAAAGAGTGTAAAGCACGAAGGGTGATGCCGTTCCATTGTTTATATTCATTAACATGTGAGGAAAGAATGTAAAGCACGAAGGGTGATGCCGTGCCATTGTTTATATTCATTATGATGTGAGGAAAGAGTGTAAAGCACGAAGGGAGATGTCGTGCCATTGTTTATATTCATTATGATGTGAGGAAAGAGTGTAAAGCACGAAGGGAGATGTCGTGCCATTGTTTATATTCATTATCATGTGAGGAAAGAGTGCTAATGCACGAAGGGTGATGCCGTGCCATACTTTTGTGAGTTCATGGCATGAAGGGTGTTTCCGTGCATGTGAGGACGAGGGACATGCATTATGATGTGATATCTGTTTTCCCGGTGTATACATTGTGCCTTTACTTCGAGCTGTTATTGTTATACTTCGAGTTTGGTGTGACATTGTTATTGTCCTGTACTTGACTTTTATCTCAACTGTTGTTGCACTGTCCATGTCTTTACTCGCTTAATTTTCTTAAATTCCGTGCCGTATTTTTTGATTTCTATGGGAAGGACGAGAGTAAAAGTACGAAGGGTGATGCCGTGCACTTGTTCTATCGGAAATTAAGTTCGAAGTACATGTATTGGGAAATTACATTTAAAGACTTTCCTTCTGTAAAGTATATGTACGTATTCAGAGGAAGTACCTTTCAGAAGAAGTTTCCTATTTTGAAACGAATATATTTAAGGTCTTTAATATAAACTGGTGGGAGAAAGGTTATATTCGAAGGTTTTATTAAATTGTTGGAGTTGTTGAGTAAGGTCAGAGGTGGGGATTATCGAAGTGCTGAGTTACTACTTGTTCTTACTACATTGTGGGTTTCGGTTTTTGGTAGTGTTCCCGTCCATTTTTTATGTAATATTATGATATTCCGTCGATTTATTACTGTTTTTCCTGCCCCATTGCATTGTTATATAGTTAATTATATTGTGTAATCTTTATACAGATGTCATATCCGCCATTTCTATATTTATGCCTATTTGTTTTATTAGACGAGTGGGTGTCTTGACTAGTCCGCGTCACTAATTCACCAGGGTTAGTCTTGATACTTACTGGCCTCCGTTGTGGTGTGCTCATACGACTCTTCTGTGCCTTTTTATGTAGATTCCAGGATTTACATAGCTAGCCGATTGATTGTTAGTAGCGCGATTGTTGTTGTGGAGACTCAAGGTAAAATCGCTTCAGCATTCGCGGTTTTGGAGTCACCATCTTATGTTTCTGTTGCACTGTTGTACTTATTTCTGAACAGTGGTATTTTTAGGAGTTTTAGCATAGTTTCTCTAAAACTTATGACTTGTACTTACCGGGTTCTGGGAAGAAGTGTAAATTGATGATATTTAATTCAAAAAGCACTTAAACTATTCTTATATTATAATAGATGTTTGCTAGTAATAGGCTTACCTAGTCCTTAAGACTAGATGCCGTCACGAAACCCGACAAAGGGAAAATGAGGTCGTGACAGGTTGGTATCATAGCTCTAGGTTCATAGGTGCTACGAGTCATAAGCGATTTTAGTAGAGTCTTGCGGATCGGTACGGAGACGTCTGCACTTATCTTCGTGAGGCTACGAAACTATTAGGACAATTTCACTTTCTTCATTCCTATCGTGCGAGTTCATTGATCTTGAATTTTGAAATTACCGTTCCATTCTCTCACTGATGGTGAGGACACGAGATGTGGTTCCTGATGATATTATCCCCGAGCTATATGTCGCTAGGGGCAGAGGCAAAGGTCGACAAGAAGCACGTGCTGCAGTTAGGGCACCTGCCAGAGCAGCCGTAAAGGAACTGCCAGTAGTCCCAATTGGAGAACCGGATTGATTCCAGGTGTACCAGCTACTCCACATATTAGGGGAGGAGTTCAGACTCCCACCGTCTACACTCCAGAGCAGCGAGATCATGTTGGTCATGATCCAGTTATCATGGCAGCACAACATGTGGTTTCAGTTTAGCCCATGGTTAAGGCAGCGATATCAGAGGAAGAACAACTTAGACTTGAGAGTTACAGGAAGTACCACCCTCCTATCTTTCAGTAGATTGGCGATAGGTGATGCCTAGGGTTTTCTGGAGGAGTGTCACTGCATTCTTCGTACTTCGGGGGGAATTAAAAAAGAGAAATATTTAATGGGGGAATTATGTTTCTTGTCACTTGGCGCAACAACCCATCAGAAAATGGCCCATGGTTGAAGTCATTATTAGATAAGGTCAGGTTGTATATAATCTGAAAATTACTTTTCACCAATTAGCCCACCCCATTTAATTCTTGTTTTTTTCCTTTGTTCTTTTTCTTCCTGTATCGCGACTTTGCACACCAAAATTTCTCTACCATTGTATTTATTTTTTAATTCTCCTTCTAGATTTAAAGTTGATAACCACTATTTAGAAGAGAAGAAAAAACACTACATAAAAGAATTTGTTTCTGGAGCTATATGAAGATCACTTCCTTTGTTGGAATGGAGAGAACTGTGAAGTTCACTTGGTAGGTTGGTGGATCATCAAACTAGAAACAAGATGTTGGAATTATCTCAGTCTTATCCTTATTCCACACGTAATTTTAATCTTAGTGGTTGATTAAAAACTTGAAAACTAGAAGTCACCATTAAAGGTCAATTGAAGATTCAATTTCAGAAATTTGAGAAATTGAATTAAACCCGTGAAACTCCATAAAATGATTCATAAGTATAATGGTGTATTGTTAATAAACTATGCTCAAAGCAATAACATAAAACAAGAAAATAGACAAAAGATGTAGAGAGCAAGTGAAGAGAGTTACAACCATAATAGTAAGAAGTGTTCAAGTGTGTACAATGTGTTCCCAAACCCTCTATTTATAGGATGATATATGTAATACAAAGGGATTCCATGAACATGGTATTAACTATTGAGATCATGGGGGAAGATCATGTAGGAGGTTATGGAGGTGTGGGAGTTACAACCATAATAGTAAGAAGTAGTGGGGATAATGGAGAAAAGTAGTGGGAATAACTTCTTTAGGAGTTATAGACATCCACTATACAATATTATATTTCATAACACTCGCCCTTGGATGTCTATAGATAATGTGACTCGTTAAAACCTTACTAAGAAAAAACCATGTGGGAAAAAATCTTAGTGAAGGAAAAAGAGTACACATATCTTGTAATACGCATTATTTGTTGCCTCATTAAAAACCATGCAAGAAAAACCCAGTGGGATAAAATATTAGCAAAGGGAAAAAGAGTGCAACGCGTATTTGTCTCCCCCTGATGAAAACATCAATTTGTTTCTCCGAGATTACGTGTTCCGATCTTGTATACCAACTTCTCAAATGTTGAGGTTGCTCGTGCTACACGGAACAGAACACCAAATTATGAAGAGAACAAATTTGTCGAACATCTATTTAACCGCTCGTTGAAAATTGTGTCTGATAAAGAACTTTGCGAAACATACGCTTTATTCTGTCTCCTTTAATATATCCTTCTTCCAATTGAGATAAGCAAATATCATCGCCTTCACTATTATTGGAATCTTCTCTTCAAGGAAAAGTCACATATTTGTTGTGTGTTGAGTCACTTGCTTTTTCAGTTGATAGTACATTCACATGACTTGAAAAAGTATCAACAATTGACTGCCTTGTGAAATAATAATATGGAAGTATTCTCACATACAAATAGATTGTTTGAAGAACGGACTTCAGAAAATGCTTGCATTTGCATAAACAACAAACCTTGAAATTTGTTAGAATAACAAATCTATATCAAGGATTCCTTTTTCAATATAGTACTAATAGTATTCCAGTATCTTAAACTATATCTCGCTAGCATATTTTTATACTCATAGTTCTAGCAAGATACACAGTGCACTAATTGCAGTAGACACAAAAATAAATCATATACGCCATGGTTGCTCTAATCCACATAAGGATTTTCTAAAGCTTTATAAATGAATTTCTCGGGAACATTAATATGCTTAAGAACAGTTTAAATCCTTCAATGATTTTTATATACACATATCAAATTTGTGGAGTATTGCCAGACTAAAATATGAAAGCAACTGTATCCACCACAAGGGAACATGGTTCCATATAATCAATGCCAGGACATTTACGTAAAAGCTTGTGTCACCCCACTGTCTTTATACTTTCAGGTGTTGGTATTATCAGTCCAAAACTTCACGTTTTCCAAGTGAAGTTAATCTTGATCGCGTATTTTTTATTTGATTGACCAATCATTTATCTGTCCAAATTCCATTACAGATTTGAGCTCAAGATCCTCGTCAATATTAATAATATTGAGCGCTATATTATATCAACAATATCATCGATGATCATTTTACATCGGTTCCATCATCACACAATAAAGACATAACTTATCGAGATCTCATTATTTTCAGGTACCTGAGCCTTTTCCATGAGGTCTTATAAAGTTTTATGTCATGGTGCTCTTACATAGCACTTGCCTCCTTAGTATGACCATCTTTATCATTTGCTCCACTCCTTCTTCAAGGAGTTTTATCTTTGGAACCGATTAGTCTATTACGCTTCATGCGTTCCATAGACTATGTCCATCATGGACTTTATTCTATTTGGAGCATTAGCAGCTGAAATATAACATTTCGCTTTGGGTCAGCAAATACGCCTGGCAATATTTTGCAAATGAATTATCACTTGAACTTCAAGTTCACATTTTCTTGTACGAGGATTTAAGTACACTCATAATAATTCATTCCATGATTACTTTTTCAGCTACAAATTTTCTCCCCCTAATGTTGGGATCACCAACACATTTCCCAACCTTCTTTGGGAACAAATCTTTGTGCATTGTGATGACACAATTAAATCACATAAAACATCTATATTTTTGGATGAAATTTATTTGGTTCCTGACCCTGAACCAATTCTGATAAGGAGAAGTTATCATAACTTGTTGGCTAGATGTATACAAGTGCTCTTGTATATTAAATAATACACATCATACCAAATTTCTATTTGAAATCTTTGTTTTCATACCAATTGTTTAGCTTAATTGGAGGCATACAATTTCTGCTAAACCAACTTGTATTTAAACCTGCATTACCAAGATAATTATCATATTTATATTCTGGAACTGTGGTCTAATAATTTGAGCAATCCAAATTACAAGTTGATAACAAACGCACATGTGATTGTACAATAGATGCATCTATTAAAATCGTATAATAGTAAAAAATCCACATGGCAGGTGACTGGGCCCATATATATCACCTTCTATTCGTTCCAGAAATCAAGGGATTTAATCCCAACCTTAACTGTTATATCATGAGAATAAGCACCACAAGAATATTCTTGAAAAACCTTATATTTCTTCAATATATGCCAATGTGAATTCTCAATTAATTTTCGCATCATAATTGAACCGGATGGCCAACCGGTCATGCCAACTAATATTTGTTCAGTAAAAATTTAATTTACTATGGCATGTGATTCCATCATCATGCTTATATATCTGTAGTACAAATGGAAGAAAAGCCGGGTAAACTTTCATATTTACCCGATATGACTATTGTAATATGAAGATATTCAATCTTCCTTTCACTTATAGTCTCAATATGCCAACCACTTTGGCTAATACATTTGAAACTCAAGAAGTTTCTTTTGAGACTTACTACAATATTAATGTCAAGAATAATTTCATTAATCCGGGTAATAACAAATTCGCTCTTCCGGAGCTCTTAATTGATTTCGTACTACAAGATCTTTTATCACACCATCCATATGCTAAATATTTCCTTCACGGAGAAAATCATATCATAATAGTTGTCACTGTCGAAGTCATCATAAGCAAAACCATTCTTGCTTTAAGTTTGTCTTTAATAACCTTTTATAAGGCATGGCATAATATTCTTTTTGGCGTACCACAAGTACGCGACCAATGACATATTCATATAACTACATTATCATATTCATTATATTTATTTCTCTCAAACCTCCCTTAGAGGTGAGTTGTGGTATTTATATAACCATGAATAAGCACATTCTTATGCATATTTTTCATCACATATATATCTTCACATTCACTTTCAGGAATGAGCATGCATTTACAATGCTTATCACAAGTCGTATTCTTTCAAAAAATGAAATAAAATCGTCTGAGTGTGCCTCATATTTCCAGACCATATTGATAAACCAATTCCTTCACCTTTGAAAGATTATTTTGAGAACCCTTACTGTTCTCCTTTTTACATTTACCATAATGATGACTATATTATTTTGGTCTTTGGTACACCCACGTTCATTGGTCAACCACTTGTCTTCATTTAGACTTAATATGCACTGCTATAACATTCACTTCAAGAATGGAGCAAATCAAGTGGGACAAGCTTCATGCTATTTTCATGAAAAATACATTATTTTCATTAGTCATCATTATATAATCAATATGGTGCATTGGGACTCAAACCCAATGCCTTACTCATATAAAGGCATGTTATGTCATAATAAGTTGGGACTTGAACCAAATCTTATCATCATTGTGCACCACAAATCAAACCAAGTGTCTTATTATCATACAACGGCATAATAATCCAAGTGGACTCGCCGTTGAGCCTATCATGATATACTACTTCCGATAATCAATTATTTATTTTTCCCGAGCTTTAATTAAAGTTCACATTGATCTTTTTCACGAACAACTACATGATCAAATATAAAGGGAATAAAACTATCTTAGCAATACAAAATTTATTTTGACCACAAAATAAATTTAAATTCTTATTATTTTTATAAGATTAGAAACCTTCTCAATAGTTAACAGTTCCATAATCTTGGCTTGCAAACTGTCGGAGCAGTACATATGGGAAATGATGTCAAAAACATCGGAATATACTCTTGTTTGCAACTCGAAAGCGTAGGTACTCCATATATATACATCTGCACAAATAAAAATTAAATTTCTAAGTAACACAAATTAGACCAAGTCTTAAGTACTAAAGTAAGTTAATTGGAAAATTCATGAAAATTGAAAAAATGATACTCCCTGTATAATAGAAGCAAAAACATTGATATGGCATACGAGATGCCTAGATTTTCATAGGCTCAACCAAATTGATTCAAGGTTGTTTCTCTCATGGAAGTCTTTCATCTCTTATAGAAAATATAAGAAGAATATAGCAATTCGTGCTGATAAGGTGTTAAGAAATTAAGCTCAAAGCAATACCATAAAACAAGAAAATAGACAAAAGATGTAGAGAGCAAGAGAAGAGAGTTTATTATTTCTTCTATGTATTTAAATGTGTACAATGTTATTCCCAAACCCTCTATTTATAGGATGATATAGATAATACAATGGGATGCCATGAACATGGTATTAACTATTGAGATCACAAAGGAAGATCATGGAGGAGGTTATGGAGGTGTGAGAGTTACAACAATAATATTAAGAAGTAGTGGGGATGATGGAGAAGAGTAGTGGGAGTAACTTCTTTAGGAGTTATAGACATCCACTATACAATATTATATTTCATAACATGTATAATATTGTATAGGTAGTGTATAATAGTGTATAAATACCTCTTATACATTATTATATACAAGGTTGATACATTATTTATAGGTATTTGGTGGACTGCTACTTCTTCTAATTCTTCTCCTCCTCCTCCTCCTCCTCCTCCTATATACATAGTGTATCACGAACTTTTTGTTCGATTTTCACTTGTAATTCTTGTATAAAACTAGTCCAAATCTCTATCAAATGGCTTCAAACTTTGTATACCGCCTACTTAGTCTATCTCTAATAAGTTCAAATAACACCCACTCCAAATTCTCATAAACATCATATTCGAAATTTAACAAGATTAGCATTAAAGGAGATGAGATTTTAGGTTTCTCGCATCTATTTTTTGCGTTTTTGTAGCTGTGATAGGCATGTATAAACTTGAGAAAAAAGGAGAATGAAAATTCGCGGATGTTTCATGCCAAAAGATATATAGAACTAGAAAAAATGGAAAATTAATTCGGATCTACGCTTATTGATATTTGGCTACACATGAGCAAACTTGTAATTGGATAAGATACTGCAAGGTCTTCTTATCAAGTGCATTATTTTGTAATTTTATCCTATTTAATCATGTGATTGATTAGCTATATTGTCAATTAAAAAACAAATTAGAAGAAATTGATTATAAGAAATACTTGGCAACTTTGCATCCTAAAAAAAACTATAAAAATAGACCTTAAATAAAAATAAATATGAACGTTTTTAAAAAAATAGTTAAGACCTCATCACCAAATTTTGATTTAGGTCACTACTATGTTAAGCCGCCACTGATCTTTGAAGGTTTTGACCTTTTAGGAGACTATTTCTTAATAAAATCTAACCTTTTTCACTTGGAGACAACAAGAGTTGTTCATTTGTTGCAGTTTTTGTTATAATAAAGATTACAATATGTTCACTTGAGTGATTGATCTGATATGATCTGTGGTTTCACTTTCATACGATTTTAACTGGGGAGTGATATGTGTTGCATTTAGTCCTGCTCGGTAAATACAATACTAATCGAATTCTTATTCTTCTAGCCAAAAGTAATAGTACTCGTTATTATTTTTCTTTTCTTGAATTGATTCGAAATACAAAATCAATCACGCTTATATAACAAAAATAACCCGAGCCTCATTATTGCAAGCCAACTCAATTTCCGGGGTCAAATATGACATGTCTAATTACAGTCATGTATTTTTTGCCTTCAAATACTAGGTCCGTCCATATAATGGTATAGTAATACACATTTCAAGATAGACAATAATCATTGAACCCAGAAATCCGTTTCCACAAAATTTTGCCACCTTCTAATTTCTCCAACCATTAGAGTAAGAAAACACGTGATACTACTAGCTTTAGAAATCATGTATGTAGATTTACGTGCGCGTGCGCCGGTCGTACTTGTATTATGTTATAACTGCTTACTTGTTCACCTCAAGCAGTACTTGCAAAGCTGTAATTTAATCACCAACAATGAAAACAGAAGAAGACATTGTAATTGAGATATTTTTCTGTTAACCATATATAACTGAGATTTGCACATTAATCCCAACAACAACAAAAAAGCACCAAGATGAGAGAGTTTTGTTTCACCAAAAAGTATGACACTTTTTTCTAAACTAATTAAAATGATAAACAAGATGAAAGGAAAATCTTAGTCAAGCACAATAAATCTTAGATCTAGTCACGTGTTTTAACAGTAGCGTCCACTAGTGGTTAGGATCAATCATCAGATTATTAAATGAGACTTTTGAGAATGAATGTAAGGACAATTGTCACTACCCCAATCCTAAACCGGACGTGATGGCGCCTATCGTGGAACTAGGCTAGCCAATAATCACATATGTACAATTTCTTTCAAAATCCCAACAAATTTCAAGCATTTCATAAAATACACAGAGTTTACTTAACACATTAGGCCAATAAACAGTGCAACCAACCCCAAAATCTGGAGCCAACATGTCATGAGCATCTAGAGAAATATGCCAAAAAAATATACAATTATAATACAAATCCTCCGAATAAATAGATCGATACAACAAAAAAGGAAAACAGAGATGCTGCGGACGTTGAACAACTACCTCTATATCCCGCACTCCGGCTCCACGTGGAATAGATAGATAATGCTCAGTATCTGCACCTGAATATTCACACATGGGTGCAGGGAGTAATGTGAGTACGCCAACTCAGTAGTAATGAAAATAAATCAAGTCTAAGCGGAAAGAAAACACATAAAAATCAGTATCTTCAATTCACAATATGCACAACCTTTCTTTTCAACAGTATATACATAGATATATGATATCATCATGCCTTAAAACAAACTTCAGAAAAATCCTTTCAAAAATGCATATTTTCAACAATTTCAGACCGAAAGATATAGTATGAAAATTAAATAAATCACAAGTATCCCCTCGGGCAAAAACATGAATCACAAATCGCCCCTCGGGCAGAACATCACTCAGCACCTCACAACCACTCAGTATCAGCCCCTCGGGTAACCTCACGGTAACTCATGCCTCCCAATCACTCATCACTCGGCACTCAGCACTCAGCATTCAGCACTTAGTAGGTACCTGCGCTCACTACGGGTGTGTACAGACTCCAGAGGGGCTCCTTCAGCCCAAGCGCCAATATCAAGCCACCTCGTGGCATATCATATCCTCAAAATCAAGCCCTCGACCTCACTCAGTAGAAGCTCTAAAAAGCCCCTCGGGCGAATCAGTAAAATGGGGTACTCGACCCAAAACATCATTTTTAAATCTTGAAGTAGTGTAAATCATGCCGAGTTTCGAAAACAGTAAGCACAATGTGAGTAAGTGAAATCATCAATAAACAGTGAGGAAAATAGAAGTAAAAAGTCCCCAACGGGTCTAAACAGATCGGCACGAGGCCCCAAACATGGCTTATAGCCCAAATATTGCAATAATCTTTAGAACACAATTTAACATAAGGTTTAGAGTAAAATACGCAACTTAATAGTTGCCACGGAGAGGACCAAGTCCAATCCAAAAATCAGTGCGCGCCACATACTCGTGATCCAACATGTGCGCCATTCTAAAATCAGTGAGAAATATGAAGTCCGGGGTTTCATACCTTCAGGACAAGATTTATAACCATTACTTACCTCTACCGGGCCTCAATACTAGTCCGCTATTCTCTTGCCCCTCAAATTGGCTCCCGATTGCTCCGAATCTAACCAAAACTAGTTTAACATCATTAATATGTACTAAAGGAACACAACCCAATCGATAACTATCAATTCATACAAAAATCTCGAAATCCGGCCAAACCCGAGCCAACATCTCGGAATTCGATAAAATTTACATCACTAGAAACCTCGTCCTCCCACAATTCTACACATACCAAAAACACCACAATAGGACCACAATTGCCTACCCAAATTGCCAAAAGAATTTTCTAATCCTCCACCAATTTTTTCCAACCCTTTTCTACTTTAAATCCTTCAATTCACAAGCCTAATCCGAACAAAATAGCATGTAAACGACTTTAATAACCCGGGAACTTACCTCCTCTGAAGACCCACAAATTCTCTCTTCCAATTGCCCTCAAATGAGCTCCAACCACATGTAACAATGGTGAAATAACTAAAATTTCACGGAGGCTTCTTTTATACTGTTCTGCCCAGCAATTCTGCACTTGCAGACCTTTAATCGCACCTGCGGACCCGCACCTGCGGTCCTATATGCGCACCTGCGAAATCCCACTAACAGACCAATTCTCGCTCCTGCGACCTCTTCTCCGCAGGTGCGGCCAAGTCTTCGCACCTGCGGACTTCTCCTGCCTAGCCTTGTTTCGCACCTGCGCATGGCCTTTCGCACCTATGACATCACACATGCGGCTACCCATCTGTAGGTGCAGGAAACACCAGAAACTTACACTAGCAGCCATTTGCTGCCATTTTCCAAGTTCGGAAATCCGCCAACCATCTGATATCGATCCCGAGCCCCTCGGGTCCCCAACCAAACATACCAACACACCCCATAACATTATTCAAACTTAGTCAAACCTTTGAAACACCAAAATCAACACGAAAACACCAAAATTACATCAAATTCAAGCCTATGAACTTTGAAACTTCCAAATTTCGCCAACGATGTCGAAACCAACCAAAACACCTCCAATTGACCTGAAATTTTGCACACATATCCAAAATGATATTACAGACATGTTCCAACTTCCGGAATCCCATTCCAACCCTGATAGCCTATTTTCCACTGCCGATCGAAAATCGCCAAAAACTAACTTTCGCCAATTCAAGCCTAATTCTACACCGGACATCAAAACATCATTCCGAACACACTCCTAAGTTCAAAATCACCTAACGAAGCTATCCGAGCCATAAAATCCGCATTCTGAGGTCGTTCACGAATACGTCAACTCTCAGTTGACCTTTTCAACTATTAGGCTACTTTAGGAGACTAAATGCCTGAATTTTCACCATGACCACTTCGGACCCAAACAAACGGACCTAACACAACATAAACAGGCTAAAAAATATATGATAAAGAAGAAATGGGAGAAACGGGGTAAATCTCACGGCACGACTGGCCGGGTCGTTACATCCTCCCCCTCTTAAACCAACCAACCGGAGATCTACACCTCCTACCATATAAATCCTCATACGGAGCCATCTGGATACTCCACTGATAGTTGTTATTATATGCAAACTCCTCTAGTGGAAGAAACTGGTCCCATGAACCACCAAAGTCAATCACACAAGCACACAACATATCCTCCAAAATCTGAATGGTACGCTCCGACTGCCCATCGGTCAGAGGATGAAACGATGTGCTCAACTCGACCTGAGTACCCAACTCTTTCTGTACGGCTCTCCAAAACTGAGATGTGAA
>MDKI01189897.1:0-14137 GCA_005239505.1 Nicotiana paniculata
AAAGTACATAAAATGCGAGGTAAATAATGCTTAAAATCACGAATTCTAGCCACACATCAATGGGCTGAGTGTCCGGCAACAAATCAATGCCAAAATTAATATCTCTATCGGCCAGCATGCCCGGAAAATCAGCTAGAAACGCATCTGGGAAATCCCTCACTACTGGAACTGATTCAACTGTAAGGGTATCAATACTAACATCTCTCACATAGGCTAAATACGCATCACACCCATTCTCAATCATTCGTTGAGCCTTAAGAAATGAAATAACCCTGCGGGGAGTATACCCTAAAGTACCCCTCCACTCTAATCGCGGTAAGCCTGGCATAGCCAGCGTCATAGTCTTAGCGTAACAATCAAGAATAGCATAATGGGGCGACAACCAGCCCATGCCCAAGATAACATCAAAATCTACCATGTTGATCAATAATAAATTGGCCATATCTCAAAACCACTAAAAGAAGTCAAACACGACCGATATATGCAGTCCACAACAAGAGAATCTCCCACAGGAGTAGATACATAAACAGGGGAACTCAAAGAATCCTGAGATACGCCCAAATGTGGAGCAAACTAAGAAGACACATATGAATACATAGAGCCTGGGTAAAATAATACCGATGCATCTCTATGATAGACTGGAACAATACCTGTAATGACAGAGTCAGAAGCAATTTCCTCTGAACGAGCTGGAAGAGCATAATACCTAGCCTAGCCTCCCTCTCTAGGAAGACCTCAGCCTCCCCGACCTCCACCTCGAGCTGGCTGAGCATGTGGGGTGGTAGCTGGTACTGGAAGCATGGACGAAGGACCCGGTGGGGCACGTGGTGGCTGAGAAGTCTGTAGAGGTGCACCCCTCCTAAATGTGGGGCAATCCCTCACCATATGGAGAGTGTCGCGACACTCAAAACAACTCCTCGGAGGATGTGTCTGATGTGACTGACTCCGGCCTGGCCTGCTGGACTAGCCGCTAATAGCATCCCGAGCAGGAGGCATACTAGATACTGGCGGTGCATAATAGGGCTCCTGGGGCCCGGAAGGAGCTGGAACACCATTGGAGGCTGGAAGAGCTGAATGAACAAGGCGACTCACATAACCCCTACCATGGCGAGCTGCCGAGTCACGAGCTCCAGAATAATAACCAGTCTCTCAAGATCTCTTGGCCTCTCTCTCCTCTCTGTCTCGGGCAAGCATGCCCTCCACTCTCCTGGCAATACTCACGACCTGCTGATAAGTGATATTCATCTCCAACTCCCTGGCCATACTGGTCCTGATACTAGGGTGGAGTCCCTGGCCATACTGGTCCTGATACTAGGGTGGAGTCCCTCAGTGAAGCGACGAACCCTCTCCCGAACTGTGGCAACCAAGGTCGGTGCATGTCGGGCCAACTCCCTGAAACAGACTTCATACTCTAACACAATCATAGAACCCTAGCACAGCTGCTTAAACTCCATGCTCCATGCATCCCTGAGGCTCTGAGGAACATGCTCTCTCAGAAACATATCCGAGAACTGAGTCTATGTGGGTGAGGCTGCCTCGCGGTGAAAGAAATGCCACTCATCTCCGCTATGCCCATAGTACAGAGAATACAATGACACTCCTCTAGAAAACCCTGAGCATCATCTGAAGCTAATCCGCTAAAAGTAGGTGGGTGGTACTTCTTGTACCTCTCAAGTCTGAGCTGCTCCACCTCAGAAGCGGATGCCCTAGTCTCATGCTGAACCGGAGCTACTGGCGGCATAGGAATGAACTCTGGGGCTTAATCAACCCGGACCCTCTGCTTAGGAGTGCGGGCTGTGGGAGTCTGCGCACCTCCCCTGGCCTGAGATGTGGCGGGAGCTAGTGGGATCAATCCAGCCTGAGCTAAGGTGCTGAACATGCTCATGAACTGGGCTAAAGTCTCCTGGAGGGATGGTGCATCAATAGGAACCTCCGGTGCCTTCCCTCTAGCTGGAGCTGCTGGGGTCTCCTCTGTCGCAGCTCGCACGGGTGCTCTAGCTGCACCGTATGGTCATCCTCTACCTCGAATTCTGACGGCTCTAGCAGAGGGCTCGGGTGCCTGATTGTCAGATGTCCCGGTACGGGTCCTCACCATCTGTGAGAAAGAATAAAATAGAGAATTTTTAGAATTTTATGCCAATAATTCGCACGACAAGGAAATAAAAGAAGTATGATTGCTCATAACAGTTCCATAGCCTCCCGAAGATAAGTACAGACATCTCCGTACAGATCCGCGAGACTCTAATAAAATGGCTTGTGACTCATGATACCTATGAACCTAGAGCTCTGATAACAACTTTTCAAGACCCAATTTTCTCCTCCGTGAGTTGTCGTGACGGTACTTAGTCTTTACGACTAGAAAGCCTAACACTTTGCGGAAATAAAACAAAAGCATGAACATTAACTAATAGCACTAATAATTATCTAATAAACAACTGAATGCCACTCGGCATAAACAATTATCGCTTTTGAAATGTACAAAACAATTCCCAAAACCTTAAACACCGCAAGTCACAAACTACTAAGAAGTCTTAACTGTTCTATACATCATTTCTAAAGGAAGAAAGAAAATGAACATAAGGGGTTAGAGGGGAAATCCGAGGATCTGCGGGCGCGGGCAGATGTACCTTGAAGTCTCCAATAAGCAGCAGCGACTGCACTAGCGATGAGGCTGGTAAGATGTACCTGGATCTGCACATGAAAAACATGTGCAAGAAATGGCGTGAGTACACCACATTGGTACCCAGTAAGTGCCAAGCCTAACATCGGTCGAGTAGTGATGAGGTCAGGTCAGGTCTCTACTGGTATATAAATAATAAACAATACAAGAATGAAATATCGCAGTATAATAAAGACTGGAAGTGAATAGGGAAGAAATCATAGAGAACATAACAACTTAGTACACAAAAATGCAAAAGGGGATCTCTCGAGATACCATCTCGTAGTCCCAAACGTAAATGTGCAGGGCAGATCTCCCGTAATACCATTTCATAGTTCCAAATTAAATATTGCAAGACAGAGGATCTCCCGGAATACCGTTCCATAGTCCCAAAGTAAATATGCAAGACAGGGGGGATCTCCCGAAATACCGTTCCGCAGTCCCAAAGTAAATATGCCATAAACGGGGGTCTCCCGGAATACATTTCGTAGTCCCAAAGTAAATATGCGGCCAAATAATAGGATCAAAAGTCACAGCACGAAATATTACAATTCAACCTAAGTACAAGTTAAAGAAAGACAAGTAAATTCACTAAACATGTTGCACGTGGTTCAGGTAAACAATTAAGGCAAGTAGGCATGCTATTCTAGTCTAGCAGGATACTACACATGCTGATAAGACTCAAATAAGAAGAAAAATAGGACATTTCTTAGTAGAAAATGTTTTTTTTTACAATAATTAGCCCGTGTACGTACTCGTCACCTCACGCACACGGCGCTCACATATCAAAACAGTACCAATCCTAAGGAAGTTCCCCCTAACAAGGTTAAGCAAGCCACTTACCTCGAAGCAAGCTCAAATCAATCCGAAATAATACCCTTTCCACGAATATCTGACTCTGAATGGCCCAAATCTATCCAAAACCAATTATATAACATAAATATAACTACAAGAAACTAATCTAGCGAATGGAATCAAAGTTAAAGCAAGAGATTGGAGAATCGCTCAAAATGCCTTCCTGGTCCCACGTCTCGAAATGGGGTAAAATTCACAAATTATGAACATCTATTCACTCACGAGTCTAACCATACCAAATTTTCTCACATCCAATACCAAAATCCTGATCAAAACCCCAAAATTCGGCCTAAGGATTTTTCCCAAATTTTCACTCCAAATCACTAATTTAATGATGAAATTAAAGACATGATCATGGAAATTAACGAAAAATAGGTAAGAATCACTTATCTCAAACACCCTCGCAAGAATCTCTCCAAAAATCACTTTCTGCCGAGCTCCCAATTCAATTTTGTGATATGAACTCAACACCCTCGATTTGAACCTTTAAATCTGCCCAGGTGCTCCCTTTTTCGCGAACACGGAATATCACTCGCGATTGCGAAGAGCAAATTACTCTTTCCTAGAAATTCTACATCACGAACACGATGTCGTAGTCGCGAACGCGAAGGCCTCACAACTCAACCCTACGCGAACGCGGGACCAACATCGCGAACACATATGCATAAGGTCGTGGGGACCTAGTAACCAATCCCTTCTACGCGAACGGAACATTATTCGAGAACGCGTAGGCATATTATCTCAGAGCTTCACAAACGCGAAGCATAAAATTTCTACCTGCCCCAGATCCTCTTCGCAATCACGGAACACCCCTCGCGAACTCAAAGAAGGAAACCAGCAACTGAAGAACACCAGAATATACTATCTCCCAAAGGCCAAAAATGATCTGTTAACCACCTGAAACTCACCCGAGGCCCTCAGAACCTCAACCCAACTTACCAACAAGTCCTAAAACATCATACAAACTTAGCTTCGAAACACTCAAAATAACATTAAAACACCAATTTACACACGGATTCAAGCCTAATGAACTTTAAAATTTCTAATTCTACAAACGATGCCGAAACCTATCAAATCACGTTCGAATGACCTCAAATTTAACACACAAGTAAAAAATGACACCACGAACCTACTCCAACTTCCAAAAATTGAATCCGACCCCGATATCAAAATTTTCACTGCCGGCCAAAATCGCCAAAATTCCATCTTTCGCCAATTTAAGTCTAATTCCACTATGGATCTCCAAATCATATTCCGGACGCGCTCCTAAGTCCAAAATCACCTAACAGAGATAACAGAGCCATCAAAATTCAAATCCGAGGTTGTTTACACACAAGTCGACATCCGATCGACTTTTCCAACTTAAGCTTCCAATTAAGAGACTAAGTGTCTCAATTCACTCCGTAAACTAAAACGAACCCTCCCGGCAAGTCACAGTAGCAGAAATAGATACGGGGAAAGCAGTTAATAGGGGATCGGGGCTATAACTCTCAAGACGACCGACCGGGTCATCACAGAAAGATATGAGAGATTCTTATTTCTTACATGTGCTCAAGTGTGTACAATGTGATGTTCAAACCCTCTATTTATACAATGACATTAAGGTAATATAAAAGAATGTCATAAACATGATATTAACTATTAAGATCATTACAACCATAATAGTGAAGAATAATGAGAGGTTAATGAACAAGAGTAGTGAGAATAACTTCTTTAAATATTATTGACATCCATCGCAAAATATAATATTTCGTAACAAAGACAAATAATTTGAAACCTAGAAACAGAGTGCCAGCTCATCCTATAATATAGTACTCCTATATAGGTTTGCACAATAAGGTGGAAAGCGGTGACAAGAACCAATGGGGACCCCGACATTCTCTTCAACTTTTGGTTACTAAAACAGTACTCTTGCAGTTTTAGTAATTAGGTGAACGTACTAAACATTATCACGTGGAATTGGATTAATCTTAATATTTTCACCTAATGAGGTATTCCTCAGAGACAGACAAAAGTTTTGCTTGGCACTAGGGTTACAAAGCATTCATTAGTAACCTTTAATTATTCATTCTTAGGGGTATGACCATGAGCCCACCCTACAAACGGGCTTCAATAACATTATCAATAACCTTAAAAGAAGCTTCCCAACTTTTCACACATTAAAAAATAATTAACTCTGTATATATCATAGAAATTTTTTTATATTATCAATATATTTCAATATGTTGTAACAATAACCTATTAAAATTAATTAAAGTATATGATGATGGAATACAAAATTTCACAGTTTATTTTGGTGATTGTTGTGTATCGTTTTATCATGTATCGTATTGTATTGTACTATTTTATTTAGATGAATACAATATTTGGATAGATTCTGTCATTTTTTATTGTTTCATAATGTCGTACATCATGAAATTTGAGGAAAAAAAGTAAAGTACAAGGTATAACTATTATGAAAAGAGTAGATAATAATTAAGAACAAAAGCAAATAAAATATAACGATGCAACCATATCAAATTGATCGTTATAATTTTTCATCATTACGAAACACGTATTTAACAATATAATATACTCTCTCCGTTTGAATTTACGTTGATCACGAAATTTAAGAAAATGGAGAAAGCTTTTAAAATTGATCATTTTTTATGAAAATGAATCAGACACGAAATTTGATATATAAAAAAGAAATATGTTCACACAAATTAAAAATAACAATACAAAATAATACTGTAACAGCTAACAAGCATTCAAATAAGCTGTTAGATGGCCATTATATATATAATAAAGTATGCATGATTTGATAATCCATTCATTTTGGCAACTTTGACGAACTTTTCTCGTCTCCCAAAGCATCTCCCATTTCTTTAAGTACAATTTGTTTGTTTTCTTCCTTGTCCTCACTAGAAACTCGGACTGTAACACTGTTGTTTCATTTTCCTTTTAGTTGAAGCAGCTGAAAGGGTGAACCCATCGTATTTGTATATGGTTTGTCTTCACCTGCCAGTCCAATTGCATGTTTATAGCAAATTTTGAACAGAACCTGCTTCCTTTAGCATTGGCAAGAGTTATTACTGTTCCCTATTTCAGCAAACTCACTTTTTTTTCTTTAGCAATCACCTCTTTCTACACTACACCAATCTTTAATATTGGCATAAACATACTGTATAGAATTTCTTCCTAAAAGCCCACTGCTAAAACTGTTGGCATTTATGGATCTTAACTACTGTGAACCTCCACCTCTGTTTCCATCTCAAGGGGTAATATGTTCTTGAATAATTTTATCTATATGTTTTTTTTTTTTTTTTTGGTTTGCTGATTCTTGTTTTTGTGTTATACTAGGAAACAACATTAGAAGGGAACAATGGGAACCCATTCTTGGATAATTTTCCTGACCCACTTTGCAAACTTAATCTAAAGGAGACTTCAGATTTTGTTAAGTCATTGCCAAGAGCAAACAATAATGGAGTTGAAAGCAGAGGGTTTATGAGAAAGGAGGGAGGAGTAAGTTCAGTGACAAAGAGGAATATGGATGCTCCATCGACACCGGGTCGACCCATTTTCAGCTTCAGTGTTGGGAATTTTTCAAGAAAGAATTTTCCTTCAAAATGGGATGATGCAGAGAAATGGCTTGTTAATGGAAGCCCTGCTTCTCATCATCATCATCAACATTATGGCTTAAAACCAACGTTAGAATCTTCAAAATTGTCAAAGCAGTGTAATAATGGGTTCAAGCTAAAAGAAGCAGAAAATGTGTTTGCAGAAAAACACAGAGTTATTGTAGATGAAAAGGTTTCAAAAGTGGCTTCAGATTTTCAGGTCTCTTTACCTTTAAACCATCACCATATTTCTGCCGGAGCTTCCAATACTGTTTCTGCTGCAACAGATGTTTTTCTAAAAGGTAAAAAAGCCTGCTTTTTACCCTCGCTTTACTACCCATTGTAGTTATATTTCTCCTAGTATTATTTTTGAGAAAAAAATGGTGGTAACTTTAATTTTTTACCAACAATCTGAATGTTTAACAGCGTAATCTAGTTAACATCATTTTGGACAATATTTGGTTAAAGTTGAAAAAATAGTACTCATTTAAACTTGAAGCATATTTAGAAGTTAAAGTTGTGTTTGAACATAAATTTGACTTGATAAAGATGTTGAAATTTTGTGAGTGAAAACCAAATGTTCACTTGAAATGATCCCCAAACCAGTATTTAACTTCAAATTCACTGTTTTCAAGTTGAAGTTGAAACAACGGACAAAATTGTAATACGGAGCATTGATTTACATTTTGGTAAGATTTAGGACTGATACAAGGAAACAACTTTATGAATATTATGGTGGATGCTGAAGAAAATCCAATGGTCTTGTAATTGCAGATAAGTTCACAGATGAGGTGGACTCTATTTATCCCAAATTTAGGTACTTAGAACCTACAAAAGAAGGATTTTTGTTTGGAAATGGGGCAGGAAAATCTATGAAAGAAGCAACAACAGAGGTAATTAATGAGATCAAACACAGAGATATTGGGACAGAAATGACTCCAATCGGCAGCTCTACCACTTCAAGATGTCACACTCCATTCAAGAGTCCGTCACCTGCTCGACACAATACCCCTGCCGATAGATCTGGACCATTGGCTCTACCAAGTTCTGGTTCTGATACCACAGTTGATATTATGCAATTGCAAGAGTGTCATTTAGCAAAATTGCAGTTCGGGACACAATTTGACTCTGTTACGACTAATTGGAGTTCGAGGGAAGAAGAGGAGGAGGATATATCGAAGAGCTTGAGACATTTTGAGATAAATAATGAATGCAGAAAGAGTGTCTCAGAATCCAAAATGCGTTCATGGGAAGAAGAAGAGAAGAATAAATGCTGCCTCAGGTGAGTGAATTTTGCTGTGCCAACTTCTCTTTTAATTTGTACTTAAAAGTGTACAAGTTATAAATTTTATTTGAGTTGCAGGTATCAAAGAGAAGAAGCAAAAATTCAGGCCTGGATAAACCTCCAAAATGCAAAAGCAGAAGCTCAATCAAAAAAACTTGAGGTATTAATTTATATCTTACTCTTCTTTAACTTTTGGGCATGCCATAGAATTTCAATGCTAGAGCTGCTTTCATTACCTTTGCTTTTCTTGCATATAAACATTGTTTCAGCATATAAGTTTTTATAGCCATACAAGAGGAGCTAAATATGAAGTTGTGCTGGTTTGATTAATTATTGTTCATTTGAAACTCTTTCCTATCCTACGATTTGTGACAGCCCAAAATCCATGGCACGTAATGTCTGTTTTGGTCTAACACACCTCAGGGATGTATTCCTTATGCTACTCCACGCCGACTCGAAAACCGCACATACCACATGAACTTGTACTCAATCTTATATAGCACTTTACTTCTCTCCATTTTTGATGTGGAATTTGCCTAAATATGCACCTCTTCTTCGAAAGCTTGTCAGTCTGAAAGTTTACTAGGCCTTTTCTTGGGCGTCACATAGAAGAATATAACTAAATACAGTTCCCAAAGAGTAGCTGAGCAATGTTGACGAGCTGGGAAGAATTTATCAGTCTTGTATTGTCTTCATACACATCGAGCCACTCACTCTTACTTCGTGGTCCAACATATATCGTGTTGAGTGTTTTCTCTTCCCTCTATGCAGCTGCTTATAATTTTAATCTTTTCACATGCAAGAAGGAATAGAATAGCAGATTAGTCAGCATTAACACATTTATTTATATCTTCATGCATGACAACTTGGTTCGGGAAGTTGCAAACCCATGTGAAGATAAGATTTTGTTGTGTTACCTTGAGCTTTAGGATTTCATGCTTGATAAAGTAATTAAATATTCCTCGTTCATTGTACTGTTACTAGTTCTATATTCAAATATAGGCCTCTGTGTTCCCCCTTTTCCTTCTTGATTCCCTAAAATATTCCTGACAGCCACGTAATCTCTTAAACTAAAAATAGCTGGCGGGTGTATAATTTATGTATATTTTATGTACAACTGCGTATAATCTATGTATATCGCCTAGAAAAAGTAAACATTGAATCTGGCCGGCTATTTGTGTTCTAATATAGCATTTGGTTCCATTTCAGGTGAAAATCCAGAGGATGAGATCAAATTTGGAAGAGAAATTAATGAAAAGGATGGCGGTTGTTCATCGAAAAGCTGAAGAATGGAGAACTACAGCTCAGATTCAACACAAGGAACAAATAGAAAAAGTGGCTGACCAAGCACGGAAGATGATGTTGACAAGGCAAAACTCACATTTATCTGCTCAAACTTCCTGTGGTTGTTTGCCATGTCGTAACCATCATATTTAATTCCGAATCGGGCAGCAAAGTTCAAAGAGATTGAGTCTCATGTATTCCTATGAGTTAAGCATGTATAATTCTTGATCAGTGATTCTTCAGAGAAGCTAAATGAGATCAATATTTTTACGGGCAAAACTTGTCTTCTAACTGATAAAAGAAGCTAGTATACCATTAGGGCAACTCCACAATTAGCACAGATCAGTACTGTTAAAATGGTTTAATTGGCATGATGATGCAACAACAGCAACTCAGTATAATCCCACGTGTGAGGTATGATGAGGGTGGTGTGTACGTAGACCTTACCCCTATCCCGGAGGATAGAGGCTGTTTTTGAAAGACCCTGGGCACAAGAAGATGAAAAAGAGGCGATGGAACAATAAAAAAGACACTGCCAAATTGCCATGATGATGGAATTTCGATATCCAACACCATTCAGTATTCGAAACTCATCCCTTCCAACCAGGTCAATTTTGCATCGCATGGGACAAAATTAAAGGGGCAATGCTCCTAAAGTTTAAACTCGAGAAGTCTGTTTAAGGATGAAATTCTTTCATTCATCTATACTCCTTGGTTATGATAAAAACTCGTTGCATTGTAGAATGTGGTGAAAATCTTGGTAACCATTACAGATTTGAATCTATCTTAAAGTAAGGTCTTTCTCCACCCTTTAGGCAACTTTTACAAAAATGGAGCTATCTTAAAACTAAGGTGTTTAATCTTGATTATCAAACGTGTCTACACATCAAAGTTTGGAAGCAACAAGAACCACATTTTTTTTGCTATATATATTGCAAAACTTAAAGGTCATTTGACCTGAATGGACCACAGTTTTCCGAGATTATAGAATTATAATAATGTAGCTGTCAACTAAGGCTCCAGCGATCAGACTGTTGAAATCTGTCCAAACTACCAGTTTCGATGTAGTATTAGAAAACGAAATATAGGATGTTGGTTGCTTGTCTGCTTGTTATTAATTTTGATTTACTCTGTTATACATTGACAATATAAACGAATATATATACTATCAGTTTTAGATTACCTAAAAGATAAATATATAAGTAATTGTCATAATAAGTTCAGTTAATAACACGGAAATCCACATGCAACATACTGTAACATATGAAATAACACTAATAATGTAAATATTCTTTACGCTATCAACAAATTAAATCCATTAAATTTACCACATTCATAAGTTTGATTAATTGATTTGATTTCAAACGTCTTGGGACCACGTTCAACTGCTACAGAAACTTTGGGTTTTCGTGCATAGCTTCTCATTATAAGCTGCGAACATTGGTGCAATAATTGTATTCGCAGGAGGTACAAGAAGGTATGATATTGGTATAAAAATTTATCTTAATACTTTGTTTGGTTATCAAATTTGGTATAAGTTATCTTACAATTTAAATTAGTAATGAGATAACTTATACCTTGTAGAGGATGGGGTAATTATACTTTCTTCTTAAAAATTATGCAATTGTCATTTTTAATACAACATACTAAACAGTGAATAAAAAATAATATCAGAATAATTAATTTTAGCATAAGCCGTATTCAAACCAAATGACTCCTTCATGATCAATGAAAGCAACACTAGGATTTTAGATGAGTCCGGAACCCAATTGTGGTAAAATTGGACAAATAGAACGAAAATAAGTCACAAAAAAAAAGAGTATCGGACTATATATAACGCCACACTATGTGGCGCTATACACTAATTGTAACTGTGTCGTTAGTGTATAGCGCCACATAGTGTGGCGTTATATATAGTCCGGATTTGTCAGACATTGTATAACGCCATAAAATCCGGCGTTATACCTTCTTTTTTCGGTAACTGTGCCGTTGTGTTTAGGAGGATCCCCATCCTCCTTCTTCCACCATTTTTTAATCTTCTTCTTCTTCATTTGGTCACATTTTTTTTGGTTCCCCCCGTCACATAAAAGTTGAAGAGTTTTAGTCCCACTTTCAAGTAGATCGTATTGTTGTTGATACACATCTACGGAGTCAAAATTTCAATTATTTGAGGTATTTTGTTTTATTATATGTTGAAACTTTAATAATAATGCATATTTTTTGATTTGTATGTTCTATTTCGTTTTTTGTTATTTTTTCATGTTAAATTTATCCGGACTTAATAATTATTTTTATATATATGTGTTTCATGTCGTTTTGTATTTTGTTAGTAATTAAATTTATTTGTTGTTCATGTTTAGTTTAGATTATTTTTTAGCGTAGTAAAATGTAGAGCCTTGTAGCGTAGTAATGTGTAGTATTGTAGCGTAGAAATACTTTAGTTTAAATATCTTATACTGGTAGTCGAAAATGCAAACTTTGTACAATTAAGTTAATAATTGTGTACAATACACAAAATTATAAAAATATTAAATTTGACACATAAGTAATTATTAATGTTAATATGGTGCCACTGAACCTCAAAATATCGAGCCCGGAACCCAAATATATAAATAATTACTAATGTTCATTTGGTGCCACTGGGCCTCAAAATATCGAGCCCGGAACCCAAATATATATATATATTATTGATAGTTGGGTGCTACTGGAACTCAAATAACGAGCCTGGAACCCATATGTTTAAATTTTGTATAACTCTAAAAATTGTGTAGCTCAAAAAATTAATATTAAATATACAGATAAAATACAAATAATGTTGTTTTAATTTATAGTAGACGACATGGACCCGATGATACATCTCGGCCCTCGGACGTTGGATCTATTAGCCCTACAGCCCGAGCATAGATCCGAGTATATATGGGATGGACAGTTGCTTACGCTGACTTTCCGGGCCAGGAGAGTGGAGTACATGTGGGAGTTTTTGAATGATAGAGCTCTACATCCCCGTGTGGTCCGTTACTTGGAGGATCTAGGATTTTACCGGATTATTAGGATTGACCGGATACAGCTCGACTGGGCTTCGATCACGACGTTGATTGAGCGGTGGCGAGCGGAGACGCACACTTTCCACCTGCCCATCGGCGAGGCCACCATCACCCTTCAGGACGCCGATATTCTATATGGCCTGCCAACTGATGGCTTGCCAGTTTTGATGCCGTATAACATGAGATATTATCAGCGGCATGCCTATTGGGATTATCTGGAGAGGCTCACTGGTTTCAGGCCTGTGGACCAGGCGGCCGGGTCTGGGTCCAGCCGTCTACAGTTGACCTCCATTATAGTGCACCTGGAGGAGATCCACCATACTATCACTGACGAGTCAGAGGAGGTGGATGTGGTACGATATACGAGGTTGTTATTGCTCGTTATACTTGGTGGGTTATTCGCGAACACTTCGGAGAACCTAGTGAGCCTCCGTTTCCTGTACCATATTGATGGGTTCGAGACTACATCCATGTACAATTGGGGTGCTGCTGTCCTTTCATTCCTGTACAGGTATTTGTGTCGGGCTTCTATCGGTACACAGAGAGACGTTTGTGGCTTTTTGCCGCTTCTACAGGTGACAACATATTCAAATAATATGTCCATTAGTTGCAATTTACCTAGTTATAGTTATTCTTATACTTTAAGTCAACTTTCTATGTTAGGTTTAAGCCTGGGAGCGATTTCTGCAGTTTCAGCCACCTCTACCACAACTACCGGCTAATGTAGAAATTTCGGAGCTTCCTCTAGCCTGGAGGTGGGTTGTGCGTCGTGCTCTTGCACAAGATTATGATGCCCGTCATAATCTCCCCCTCTGCAGGGATTTTTGGATATGCTGGACGACGCACAAGTGAATATCTAAATAAAATTACCTGGTAGAGATTAACATAGTTATGCGCCTACTAACTGTCTGTGTTCTTATTTGATAGTTGATCTGGTTGCCGTACATCGATGATGTGTTAGATACCTTGCCAGCGTCTTGCAGGTTTGGCCGACAGATTTGGATGTCTTTTGTCCCGATCGTATGCCTCGATATTGTTGAGCATCATGCCTCCGAGCGGGTATGTCGTCAGTTTGGCCTGCCGCAGCCTATACCGAGTCCGCCTACATGGCATGCCAGAGACTTTGAGAGGGATTATCGGTCCAGGGTGGACAACACATTTACGGCATGGCTTGAAGAGCAGTTGGGTATTTAGGACAGGCGAGGTGACTTGATCCCAACTCCCCATTTTTGTTCTATTCAGAATTATATGGCATGGTACCGCACTGTTACCCGACTTATTGTCGGGAACCAAGTTCATCTGCTACACGGTCTCTACGTCCCATACGCCGGGAGACACGAGGCCCTGTATGTTTTCTGTTATTATAATTATATACCTGTAATTTTGTGCCAAATATGTAGTTTATATTTTT
>ML362279.1:5516-138303 GCA_005239505.1 Nicotiana paniculata
CGAGGGTTTAGAAGTTGGATTAGAAATAACGATACTTCGGGTGCAATCTAAAGTGAACTGTAATGCAATCTAGCTAGCGTAACTTGAGAGAGTGCGTCTAGTAAATTATCATAATTACTCGAGAGAGATTTATGGTAGATAGAGTGTTCATGATTGATACAGACAACTAATCAAACTATAATAAGTATCCGAGAAGGAAGTTCACCAACGGGGGAAACCATAGCCTTAGACCTCTATCATAATCGTTTACAACACATTGTTAGTAATCGTTAGTTATCATTATTTTCAGTAGAACTAGTAAAACATCACCAATTTATATTCAAAAAGTCTTTAGAGAATTGATTGAGTAAAAGTTGTGTAATCTAAAGACTTGTTTGATACGTTAATTTCCTGTGGGATCGACTCTGGGCGTAATACCCCGGATTATATTTGCAACGCCTGCTTAGTCTTTTATAAGACATATTTGAGCGTGATCAGCAGTTCAGATGACTATGTAGATAATACCAATATTGGGTGGCTTGATGAGGGTATACATTTCAGAAAGGTCAATGTGTGGAGTTAAGGGTGCTTCACCGGTGTGTCGACGCTCTCTTGTTGGATCGACTGCTGGTATTCAAGGTTGGTTGGTAACACGGAAGAATTATAGGGGTATCCCCCGTGGAATGATTGAGTATTAGCGATGTGTTACGTATTCAAGCGGTGGAGTTGAGATCAGATATAGTAATTTGTGCGCTTCATGGACTTGGAGACTAGGAGTTCTCATAGACAGATTATTTTGTGGTTGTGGACTATGAGTATGCGAGCAAAGCTAGTCAGGTTTTAATAAATTCCATGATTCGGTCATTGTGAACCTTTATAGAGTTATCTATCTGTTGTGGGCGGCCAGAGTTGATTTAAGGTTATTGGTAGGCCCAGTATGTGTGTGTGTTCCGCACAAGGTCAAAATTGTTTACTCCAAATTGCTATGGTTGAGGGATGTACCACTTGTCTGTCATTGAGTTTATTCGTATTCTGGAATGATATATGAGTTACACTTGCGGGTTGTGAGGAGTTGCGATCGTTGGTTATAGGCACATATGGTGCGGTTCTAATTGGGCTTTATAGCTAGATTTGAGAAAGGTAAGTAGTTGGGTATTGCGGGATTGAGGCGTATTGGTTATGTTCTTTCAGGTTTGTGTGGCATGGTATCGTCCCATTCCCCGTGGTTAGGGCAATGCACTTTGAGTACTTGATGTCGAATCGCGCATGTTTATTGATTTTGAGCAAGGTGACTCGAATTATTTCATGTGGATCAGCATGTGGATGGGATCACGCATTTAGCGGAGTTATGTGGATGTATGATCCTTGGTGTCAGATTTGTGTGTTTTGATTTTTCGATAGGTGTTAGGCTCTTAGCATGGTGTTGTGACGGTAATTGTTAATGGCGGGATGGTCCTCTCGTGTGAATCGTTTATATAATCTGATTGCATTAGGATGTTTCTGTTGGGTGCACGAGTTGCATAGGTTATGGCTTGAAATTGTATTGATGTGTCATGTGTGGTCGTGTTGGATGAGAAGAGGTCATTGGACCTAGGATGAATACTGTCAAAATTGACTACAACATAGTTGGAAGGATGAGTATCGGGAGTCGGCCTACAAATCTGCTATAATTCTTGTTTGGGAAGGGGGAGCTTCATGTTTGACAGATCGGACGAATGGTTGCTAGTTTCTACGTGTTTCTTTTATCATCGACAGTATATGGAAGTGTTAGAGCAAGGCATTGCTTGATAAGAGGTACCGGTATTGGGTTATTTTGAGCAGCTATTGTGATTAGGAGTTATCGCTGTGGGTGTTTGAGTCATGCGGTATATTATGTGATTACATCTTGGGCTATGGATAAGGCTTGATGCAGTGTGTTCAAACTTGTTCAGTTTATAGTTGTGGAATTTTGATCTTGTAAATTATTTCATAGGTTGAAATTTTGTTCTAAAGTTTATGGGTCAGGATTGGATTTCGAAATCTCAACGTTGTTGTGCTATTGGACCTATATGGGATAGAGTGACGTGGGATCACCCGCGGGTATATTCATGGTGAGGTTTCGCGGCAGTTTGATGGTGTTGGAGAACAACTCTTGGCACGTTCGAGGACAAACGTATGTTTATGTGGGGGAAGATGTAACAACCCGGCCGGTCGTTTCGAGAGTAATAGCCCTGTTTCCCCCGTTTCAACTTCATTATATGTGGTCAGCTTCATTATGTTGTGTTAGATTGGTCGGCTCGGGTTCAGAGCGATTTTGGAGAGAAATGAGACACTTAGTCTCTTAACTTGGTTCAATAGTTGGAAAAGTCAACCGAAAGATGACTTATTGGTAAACAACCTCAGAACGTAGATTTTATGGGTTGGATAGCTTCGTTAGGTGACTTGGGACTTAGGAGTGTGTTCGGAATATCATTCGGAGGTACGGAGTAGATTTAGGCTTGAATTGGTAAAATTGAGTTTTTGGCGATTTCTGGTCGGCAGTGAAAACTAGTTATCGGGGTCGGAATGGAATTCCGGAAGTTTGAGCAAGTTTGTTGCGTCATTTTGGACGTGTGTAAATTTTCAGGTCATTCAGACGTGTTTTGGTTAGTTTCGGCATCATTGGTGAAATTTTGAAATCTCTAAGTTCATAGGCTTGAATCTAATGTGGTCTTGGTGTTATAGCATTGTTTTGGGTGTTTCGAAGGCTTGACTAAGTTTGAATAAGGTTATGGGACTTGTTTATGTTTTTGGTTGGGGTCCCAAGGGGCTCTAGATGATTTCAGACAATCATCAGAAGGATTAAAGTTTTAAAATGCAGCTGAAGAAACTGCTGGTGGAATGTTTCTGGTGTGGCCGCAGGTGTGACGCCACAGGTGCGGAGAGGCATGCGTAGGTGCGGATATTTGGCAGGTTGAAGGAGGTCCCAGGTGAGAAGAAGAAGTCGCAGGTGCGGAAAATGGTACATTAAGTTGGATGTGCAGGTGCGCACTTGGGACTGCAGGTGCGGATCCGCAGGTGCGAGCAATTGGCCGCAGGTGCGGAAATCCCTGGGCAGATCATATAAAAAGGGTCCTTAGCGAATTTTTGTCTTTCTTTCACAATTTTAATCCGGGTTTTGATGCTTTGGGGAGGGTTTTGAAGGAGGAAATCAAGAGGACTTTGTTGAGGTAAGATATTTGAACCTAAAACTCGTTTCTATGTGATTTTTGGACGGAAATAGAGTGAAATTAAGGGCAAAATCAGTGTGTGATTAGGGGTTAGGGCTTGGATAATTGGAGACTTTGATTGAGATTGAAGGGGAAATTGTGGTACGATTTTGATGTTCTTGGTATGTATATAATAATCGTGGGAGGATAAGGATTCCGGTTTTTTTATTTTTGTCAAATTCTGTGACGTGGGCCCGGGGTTCGGGTTTGGCTAATTTCGGGAATTGTGCCTAATCTTGATAATTTTTGAATGGGTTTCATATCCTTAGCATATTTTGATGATATTAATATGATTTGATAGACTCGGAGCATTCGGGAGCCAATTTGAGGGGCAAGAGTATCGCGGAGTAGCTTTTTGGTCTTGTTTGAGGTAAGTAATGATTGTAAATCTTGTCCTGAGGGTATGAAACCCCGGACTTTTTATTTTCTCACTATTTTTAGAGTAGCGCACATGCCGGATGACGAGTGTGTGGCATGCACAGATTGGGGATTTCGACTTAGTCCTTTCCGTTGCAAGTATTGAGTTTCGTATTTACTTTTAAATCATATGTTAAATCATATTTTCAGAGTATTGTTGTATTTGGGCTTTAAACCATGTTTGGGGCCTTGTGCCGACCTATTTAGACCCCTTGGGGGCTTTTAATGCTATTTCTCGATGTATTGACTTATTATTTACACTCATTCATATTATTTTTAATTAATTTTGAAACTCAGCCTTATTTACATTATTCTGAGATATAAAATGATATTTTTGGGTCAAGTACCCCGTTTTACTAATAGCCCGAGTGGCTTTTTGAGAGTTCCTGACTGAGTGAGGCCGAGGGCCTGATTTTGAGGTTATGATATGCCACGAGGTAGCTTGATATTAGTGCTTGGGCTAAAAGAGCCCCTCCGGAGTCTGTACACCCCCCTAGTGAGCGCAGGTACCTACTGAGTGCGAGCGCCGAGTGTCGGGTGACGAGTGATTGGGAGGTATGAGTGACTATGAGGTCGCCCGAGGGGCTGATTATGAGTGACTGTGAGGTATGGCCGAGGGACTGCTTCAGAGCGATGTTATGGCCGAGGGGCAGTATCTTATTCATGTTTTTTCCTGAGTGGCTACTTATGATTCATTTAATTTTTTACACTAAATTTCTTGGACATTTTTCTGAAATTGTTGGAAATTACACTTTTCCAAAGGAGTTTTACTGACATTGGCTTTTTAAGCGTGATGATTTAACGTGTACATAGTTGGAAAGAAAGACTGTTCTTATTGTGAAATAATGATTTGACTTTATGTGTTTCTTACTGCTTAGACCTGATTTATTTTCATTACTACTGAGTTGGCGTACTCACATTACTCCTTGCACCTTGTGTGCAGATCCAGGTAGTAGGGAAGAGTGAGTTGTGTATCTGTTCCAGAGACTTCTCGGAGATTTTGCGAGGTAGCTGCACGCGTCCGCAACCCTGATCTCTCCTTCTTACTATTATAGAGTTTATTTTCCAGAGTTGTATATTTTCTATAGATGCTGCTCATCACCAGTGACTCCGGGATCTTGGGGTTGTATTTAACTTCGGTGTAGATGTATCTCTTTCAAAAATAATTAAATGAAACCTTTATGGATTATCAGTTTTATAATGATATAAATGAAATATTATTTACGCTTTGAGTTTTAATTTAGCTGGCCTAGTTCCACGATACGCGCCATCATGACAAGTTTAGATTTGGGGTTGTGACACATAGGTATTTCGTATTCTTGGATTCTGACCACGATTTTGGACATGAAATCGAGAGTAAATTATATATTTGGGTTCGTAAAGTTATGGTAAACTTTATTTTCGAAATTTTTTGGAATTCGAGCATGTGGGCTCGGAGGTGATTTTTATCGACTTTGTGATTGGGGTTAGGAATTATTATAAATTGAATTGTTATGAGTAATTGAGTATACAATTATGGTTTTGCAGGATTATTGACTAGTTTTGGAGCGTTGTGCATCGATTTGAGTTGTCGGAGGGGCTAGGGAGCCGGTTATGGAACTTAGGAGCAAGGTAAGTCTCCTTTCTAACCTTGTAAGAGGAAATTGTCCCCATAGGTGAAATAATTAATTATGTGCTACTATTTGTGGGCGATACGTACGTACGAGGTGACGAGAGTCTGTGCGTAGCTACTATTATGCTTATGTCCGGGTTGTCTAGGACCCAAAAGCATGCTTTACTTGCCGTACTTGTAATTTTACTGATAAATTTAAAATGCTTAAATCATATAGAAGTTGGAAAATGAATTTCTAAAAAGATTAAACACCATCTTCTTGACCATTAAAAGAGAAATTACCATTTCCTCGGGTAATTGTTTTCCTGATGAAGTCTGGATTGACTATTGAAATATGTGTATTTATGAGTACTTGCGTCGCATGTATGATTCATGAGTAGGGTAACTCTATTATTTATGTTTGACCGCATCACACATATGATTCGCGAGTGGGGTAATAGATGCATCTATGGTTCGCGTCGTTCGACCCTCCGACAGTGCATATTTTATTATTTTGTTGGGTCGGATAGTACATCCTCGACATGAATTGCGCATGCTTGTATTGCTGCCTTGCAAATTTATGAGTAATGATATTTCTTCCTTGGCCTGAGATGAATTGTTAAATGATGAAATATGAACTTTTGGAAAATCTCTTACAATTAAAGAAATTGTTTACCTTCCTGTTTATCGAGTTTGAAATTACCATATAAAATTCATACTTGTGCACATTTTGGTACTTCAATATTTGGACCACTAGTAAGCGTTGAACTCAACATCTCGTCACTACATCTTCGAGGTTAGCGGGACACTTACTGGGTACATGTTGTTTTTGTAATCATACTACACTTGTTGTGTATTTTGTTGCACAGGCACATATATGTCTAGTGGCCCAGTTCGGTGCAGCGGCATGGGCGATATGCAGACTTAGTTGAGATGCACCTCTCGAGACGACCGCAACCAGCAGAGTCTCCTTCAGAGTATTCTATTGTATTTTCTCTACTGTCCAATTTTATTCTGGACGGTTATTGTATTACATTTTATTTTCTAAAAATTGCTCATGCACTTGTGACACCGGGTTCTGGGATGTATATGGGATTAGTTAGTACTGAAAAGTGGTTAAAGACATTATTATTAACTCGGTAAAGTTCATTATTTATTGCTAAATGTAAGGAAAAAAAATTATTTCAAAAATATATTTGAGGTTAACGTATTTATTCTACTTATAACAAGCGATAAGTAAGTGTCATGAAGGATAAAAGGTACACGAATTAAAGAAAACGAGTTTTGTTGAAGGTTCTTGATTAGGGATAAAATACGATCCGAGCAATAATACCCGAATTTTATGGACTAGTGATATACAAAGTACCCCATGACCACAATAGTAGGGTACGTAGAGTGTATTAAGAGTATGTAGTATTTTAAATAAGTTGAGATAATTCTTAATTATATGGGTAATTGGTTAATGGAGAAATTAACAAGTTAATTAAAATTAATGGGTAATTAATTAATAAATTAAGCTTAGGATAAGACATAAACCCTCTTCAAACGTGGCAAGCCCTCCTAGATTCTCTATGATTCATGGAAATGGAAAGGTGTCATACTTTAAAGATACTAAGCTTGCTATGTGGGGCCACCTAGACTTAAGATTAAAATCTCCAAAAAAATAAAAATCATTCCCTATAATATCTTATGAAAGCCTTCCACCCAATCTTTCCATAATATTAGTAACGTTCTTTTTCTAAAGGTGCTTCATATAACTTGTTTCGTGTTTTATTGTAATTAATGCGTGTTAGAGGATTGTCAAGAGAATCAACTCATGTATGTTAAGGTCTTCCCTTCTTTTTTTTGGCATGATCCAAATTATACAGAAGAAACGAGCAAACACACAGTTTTTATAAATTACTCTATTCATAGAAATACTAGGGATGCCTATATTCTTGATTCCCCATGTGAATTATTATTATCTTCTATTTATGAATCCCAATAAAATATGTATTTGATAATGTTTATCCGAAGGTCATATTGATTTTTATGGCCTAATAGATGATTTACGATCCAGCAAAATTGTGGTTACAAATTTAATGCTAGTTGTTTTGTTTATAATAACCTGTAGCGCGAGAATGCCTATCACTAGCAATATAATGTACTATTTTCATATAATGTCTATAACAATGTATTACTGCAAAAATTGAAGTTTCACTTCATATAACTATTCTATGTAGAAGTCCAATTAAACTTCATTTAATGATGACACTTCGAAAAGATTTTATTGACGCACTTTTCATGCGTTGCATTCATTTACATTGACCCATGACCAGATGGCATTATATACGCATATTTACAGCGTTATATACGCACCACCACCTGATCAATTGGTATATGTTGATGATCTTGCCCACAGTGGTTCGAGACGATATGATGTGATGCTCTCAGAGGCTTGATGATATTATTTACACTTATACCTATGCATGACACAACATTTATATGCACGTGCATACATTATAAATGTTTCAGAATTTATAAATTTATTCAGATCTACAGATGGAATTATTTATTTCATGTTTCATCTATGTTTCTTATGTACAAATTTTCATGTCTTACATACTCAGTACATTATTCGTACTGACGCTTTATTTTCCTGAGGACTGCGTTTCATGCCCGCAGGTGCAGGTAGGCAAGTCGATGGTCCGACTCTTAGTATCCTTGATCAGCGAGAGTTGGCGTGCTCCACTTGATCCTAAGCTTCTTTTGATTTTGGTACGATATGTCTGTATATATATATACATAGGTATGACGTGGCTCAGTCCCGTCTTTGTACAATTGTATTTCTATTAGAGGTCTGTAGACAGATATGTATAGTTGGATAGTATGTGGCCTCGTCGACACCAAGGATCATACCTCTACTTAACTCCGCTACAAAACGTGATCCCATCCAAACACTGGTCCACATGACATACTCCAAGCCACCTTGCTCAAAAATCAATAACCATGCGAAATTCGACAGCAAGTACTTAAAGTGCATTGCCATAACCACGGGGGAATCAGACGATACCATGCCACCAGAATCAGAAAGAACATAACCAATACGTCTCAACCTCGCAATTCCCAATTATTTACTTTACTCAAATCCCGCTATAAAGCCCAACTAAGTCTGCACCATATGTGCATATAACCAATAATCACCATCCCTCGCAACATCGAAGGGTAACTCATAGAACACTCCAGAATATGAATAAATTCAATAACAATTGAGTGGTACATCCCTCAATAATGGCAATTCGGAGTTAACAATTCTGACCCGGTGTAGAACACATACTTAAACTGGTGATTGTTGGTTAACAGAGACCTCACAGATGCAATCTCAGTCTCTCCACAACATACCGTTTACCCCATGCCATCCTATGATAACTATGAGAACTTCATAATCCCTTCCTAGCCACAAGCAAATACATACCCAACTAGCAAAGAACTTTACATTTGACCCTATCTAGAAGCAAAATCACTATACATCACATGCTCCTCACGCCAGTAGAAAAATACACACCTCTAACCGTAGTAGAAACCACCAAGAACTCTCTGAATCCCATTTGTACGACCCCAAACCGACATGACTGAATTCATCTAACTCAACCCAGCTATGCATGTCACAAAAACCCAAGAGGCTAAGAAACACCCGTAAAAACTCATTACCTCATAAACACCCAAAGAACTAATCATATCCCTTACAATGCCGACCCCAACCACTACCAAGCTGTCCTATTTATCCAAGTTCCTTATGAATTACCTTCGAATTGATACTTCTCCTTGCCATAATACTGCAATTCTCAACCCAGACTCACCACACGAGACCCAAGCATAAAAATGTGTCGTCTAAGGCTCATAAGCAGCAGAATACTCTCTCAAAGATCCCCAAAAGTACCACATTCAAAATGCTTACCCTGAAGAGACTTCCTGCGAATCTAAAGCCTTTACTTTCACTTTCGTGATACTGATATGTAGAATCAATGATAATGTAGAAATGCCACAAGTCTTGAAGGTTCTTAATTGCTATATATAACCTTCAATCCGTCAGAACCATTCTCGAGAGTCATCCACTCCACGCAATTCTCAATTGCACTAATCAAGCAGATAGAACGACTTGGCCCCATTGACACACCAACATACTAGGACGTAATCCACACAGTAGAAGCAACAAGAAACTCCATACACTGCACCCACTACACCTTTTACAGTTACAACTCAATCATTCCATAAAACCCATCTACCCATAGAGTACATTACAATCTGTATCGAAGAATTTCCATTACTCGAGTCATTCCCAGACTCCACCTTTGCAGGTCATAACTGATTCACCAATATACCTCGAACCGAAACCAGTACAAAAAAAACCGTGCAATCAATTTATCATTAACAGAGTCCCCCACTTGGCTCAAAGCCAACGATCGATACAAACAATAACTCATTATGCCCATACGATGTCACTGCCACCGTACTGCAGTAAGATTTAACTAAATCCTTCATAAGCTCATATAACACAAACCATCTAATATCCCAAGTCATATGCAAATCTTGCATTCACCATTGAATGGTCATGCCAACTTCCACAAGCGATCTGAAATCAAATTACAATATATAACATTTACTGATAAATGAGTACTTGCTATAAAATCACCTAAGGATCACACAACCTCAGGACACCCCGCGGGAGGTAACCTCGATTGCTTAGCCTCAAACTGATATCATCTTTATACCCTTCAAAAAATCAAAGCTATCACACAATCATTATACCCTCCTGCATTAAAACACAACCAACGCCCATCCTCGAGGCATGAAGATATGCGGTATAAGAACCTGAAGCTAATGGTAGAACTAACACTGGAGCTGTGGTCAAAGAAATCTTCAGCTTCTGGAGCTTTCTCCAGTCTGACCACCTGAATACCCTCACTGGACACCACGTGCCCGAAGAATGCTATCGAACTGAGCCAAAAATTCACACTTGGAGAACTTTGCATAAAGCTTCTCCTCCGTCAATCTCTATAATACCCTCCTCAAATAGTGAGTATGCTCCTCCTGGCTACGTGAGTAGGTCAGGATGCTATCAATGAATACAATAATGAAGGAGTATAATTACGTCTAGAATACACTGTTAATTAAATATATGAACGTTACTGGGGCATTGGTTAGCCCAAAAGACATCACCGGGAACTCATAACCCAATAGAAAGATCCGCTTCACTCCACAACTAAAAAACATGAGAGGTCTTCCAATACACCCACAACTCGAAGCCATATGCCAAATCGAGATAGAAATCAAACATTCAATAGTTCTTGCCACATTTCCAGCCAATCCTTTTGTCACAATCAAACAATCTTAAAACATCTAACCATCAAATCACACTCACCACGTAGTCATCTGGTCACCAAATCCCATCAATAAGAACACAAACGGACATATAAGTCCCCAAATGCACGGCTCCCACACTCGTAATCTCAGCACTCAAGCCACATAATAAAATCCCGCCTCAAGTCCTCTAGACTGGCCTCAACATGCTAAAATCACATCTCGTACCTCACCTATGGAAATTACAAGTCGTCGATGCACCGCTGGTACCGAGTGCTCATGTGCGCATTCCATATATGAAAGGAATTTAAAGTGTTGCGCTTTTGGCTGAAGAAATTGATTCACACAACGAGAATTCAAAAATGTGTTATTTTTCCTAAGGGTTCTATAGCCTCTCGAAGATAAGTACAGACCTCTCCGTACCGATCCGCAAGACTCTACTAAACATGCTCATGACCGATGGGTCCTATGTAACCTAGGCTCTGATACCAACTTGCCACGACCCCAAATATAAACTAGTCGTGATAGCGCCTATCATGGAATTAGACCAGACAAATTAACGCTCAAATGTAAAGAATCTTTCATTTATATCATTTCTAAGCTGACAATCCATAAAAGTTTAGTTTAATCATTTTTTAAAACAGATAAAACTACGCCGAATGTTAAATACAACCCTAGGATCCCGGAGGCACTGGTCATGAGCATCTACAGAAAATATACAACTCTGGAAAATAAACTCTATAATAGTAAGCACGAGAGAGCAAGGCTGCGGACGCGTGCAGCTACCTCGTAAAATCTCTGAGGAGTCTCTGGAACAGATACACAGCTCACTCTGCCCTAGCACCTGGATTTGCACACGAGGTGTAGGGAGTAATGTTAGTACGCCAACTCAATAGTAATGAAAATAAATCAGGTTTGAGCAGTAAGAAACACATAAAGTCAAATCATAATTTCACAATAAGCATAGTCTTTCTTTCCAACAATGTATACGTTAAATCATCACGCTTAAAAAGCCAATTTCAGTAAAAATGTCCAAGAAGTTTAGTGTAAAATGAAATGAATCATAAGTAGCCACTCGGGCAAAAACATGAATAAATGACTGCCTCTCGGGCATAACATCACTCAGAATCAGTAACTTAGCATGCCTCACAATCAATCGTATCAGCCTCTCGGGCAACCTCACAGTCACTCATGCCTCCCAATCACTCGTCACGTGGCACTCGGCACTCGCACTCAGTAGGTACTTGTGCTCACTGGGGTGTACAGACTCTGGTGGGGCTTTTACAACAACCGCTAATATCAATCCATCTCTTGGCATAATCACTCTAGCACTCGCCCTATCAATAACATGCTGCGGCGTGCAACCCGATCCCATATCATATCATCACAAATCAGGCCCTCGGCCTCACTCATTCATCATAAACAGTGTAACATGCTGTGACGTGTAGCCCAATCCCATAATATCTCACAACATAGGCCCTCAGCCTCATTCAGTTAGATACTCTCTGAAAAGACACTCAGGATATCAGTGAAATGGGATACTCGACCCAAAAACATCATTTTATTTCTCAAAATAGTGTAAATATGGTTGAGTTTTGAAATTAGTTAAACATAATATGACTGAGTGTAAATCATGAATCAACACAGTGAGGAATAGATTAAATAGCCCCCAAGGGGTCGAAACAGGCCGACGCAAGGCCCCAAATATGGTATACATCCCAAAATATGGTAATAATCTTAAAACATGAAATATCATATGATTTAAAATCAAATACACAACTTAATAGTTGCCACGGAACGGGCCAGGTCATGATCACCCAGCAGTGCGTGCCACACACCCATCATCTAGCATGTGCGCCACTCTAAAATAGCGAGAAAATACTAATTCCGGGGTTTCATACCCTCAAGATAAGATTTACAGTAATTACTTACCTCAAATCGGCCCGAAAACAACTCCTCGATGCTCTTGCCTCTCGAATCAGCTCCCGAATGCTCCAAATCTAACCAAAACCAGATTAGTATCATCAATATATGTTAGGGAGACGAAACCCATTCGAAAATTATAAAAATTATGCACAAATTCCGAAATTGGCCAAACCCGACCCCCGGGTCCATGTCTCATATCCGATAAAAATCACAAAACTAGAATCCTTATCCTTCCACGAGTCTACCCATATGAAATATATCAAAATCCAACCATAAATGACCCTTCAATCTCACAATTGAAGTCTCAAGTTTCCAAGACCTAACTCCCAATTTAATCACTGATTTTCCTACAGATTTCACCCTAAATCAGTCCAAAAATCACATATAAACGAGTTTTAGGTTCAAAAATCATACCTCCACGAAGTTCTCTTGAATTCCCCCCCCCCCCTCAAAGCCCTCTCTCAAAGCTCAATCTCGGATGAAAATATTCATGAAATGACTCAATTTCACGAAGGCTGGGTATTTATACTTTCTGCCTACTGAAACTGCACCTACGAACACGTACCTGCGGTCCCAGGTGGGCATCTGCGAAAATTTACTTAAGTCCCATTTCTCGCGCATGCGGTTAATCAACTGCACTTACGGCTTCGCAGGTGCGGTTCAGGTCTTGCACCTGCGACTTTTCTTCAGCCCGACCAATTCTGCACCTGCGCATGCTGGCCCGCACCTGCGACTACCCTTCCGCAGGTGCGGCCATACTAGAATCCTAGCACCAACAACTTCTTTAGCTGTATTTTCCAACTTTAAACCTTCTGATAACTATCCGAAATCATCCCGAGCCCCTCGGCACCCTAACCAAAAACAAAAACAAGTCATAAATGATCACCCGAAGTTAGTCGAACCCTCGGAACACCCAAAATAACATCAAACACGAGTTCGACTCATGATTCAAGCCTAAGAATCCTAAAACTTCCGAAAATCATCTACAATGCCGAACTAACCAAAACTCGTCCGAATGACCTAAAACTTTCACACATATTCAATATGACCTTACGAACCTGCTCCAACTTCCGGAATTCCATTCCGACCCCGATAGCTAATTTTCACTGCCGACCGAAAATCGCCAAAAACTCAATTTCGCCAATTCAAGCCTAATTCTACTGCAGACATCAAAACCACATTCCGCTTACACTCCTAAGTCCCTAATCACCTAACGAAGCTATCTGAACCATAAAATCCACGTTCTGGGGTTATTTACCAATAAGCTAACTCCCTGTTGACTTTTCCATATATTACGCCAATTTAAGAGATTAAGTGTATCAATTCTCAGCACGACCATTACGAACCCGAACCAACCGACCCAACTGACGGAAAACATCAAAATTGCAGCGGAAACGAGGCTAATCTCACAAAACAACCGATCGAGTTGTTACAATTGTCAGATTTCTTATAGATAAGTTGTGATAATTTAGTTTCTATCTCTTTTCGTATAGCATGTTAGATTATACATTAGTTAATGTGGTTTTATCATTTAATACAAACAATTCTATGTTTTGTTAATTTTTTGAACTTTGGATTATGAAAAGCTGAGTCATCCGAGCAAACTGAACAGTAACTATGGTACAATTTCAGGCCCAAATCAATTGGGTCTATGGGATTGTACTTTAGATTTTCTTCTAATAAATCAAGTTAAAAATTCGATCAAAGGCATTTACTCTTTAAAGTTTTAAAACACAATGATTTTTAAACTTATCACTTTAACATAGTGTTAATATAAGAAATAGATGACTTAAGAAATCAGTAGAAAAATTATCGAATTTAACCAAATTTTGATTTGCTTGTTTACGTCCTCAGTCCCCTTAGCATTCTGTTTTAAAAAGTAAATGAAATATAAGTATAAATTCTATAATTACTATTACAAAATAGACCACCAAAATTTTAGTCTCAAATTCGTTCAAATAAATATGTATTGGGCCAGAGTCATTCGGACTTAGTCACTAGCCATCCCAAATTATCTTGGATTAATTTCATTTAGTTGTTCATAAAGTGTGCATTGGGATAGAGTTTATTTGGACTCAGTAATAACCAAGCAATCATCTTTGACTGAATTCATTTAACTGCTCTAAAATATGCATAGGGACAGAGTCATTTAGACTCAGTTAGGCCCAAGTTTTTTTCAAATTAAATGAATTAGCTAGTCTGAATAACGGATGATACACGCCTCGGGCCAGGGTTCATTTGGAATCAGCCTTTATCAGGACCAAACTCTTATGTACGGGCCTGTTTGGCAGCTAATACGCAAACGGCCCCATCTAATTCAAACAAATGCATCACACAGTATTGAATCTTTACACCTAGTTACACGACATAGAGTACTTAGCGTAGAGACATAAGTATAACTTCAGGTAGACTTATAATCAAACTAACTATTACCATTTTGTACACGTACACGTGACATAGTTGTGATGCCAAAAACAAGCCAAGGAACACGTTCGCGTGACCTTAGTTAAAAATTCTTAGTAAAATAAAATGCCTTAATCAAACACTCGTAGAAATGTTTTAAGGCGCAGTTTATAAACTACTATCCTGATTGTGTACATGTTCGTATGATGTTATCGTGATTTTTTTTCAAATAAATTTAAGGTACTCGTCCGCGCGACTTTGACCAAATTTTTCCTTAAATAAACTAAGTGTTTAGAATAGTGTACACATACACATGACATGATTCTTGAAACGCCAAATTAAACAAGTACATGTACGCGTAACTCGTCTTAAGATAATTCTTTAAACGTAAAAGGGTTAAAAATTCCCCTAAACTAATGAAAAAGGATTAAAAATACCCTCCATCCACGTAATGAGCCAAAAATACCCCTACACCCACCTTTTTGGTTCACTTATGCCCTTTGCCTCTTAGGTCAATGCTGAATTAAAAATAATATTTATTTAAATCCACATGGAAACTTGTTGTTGGTCGAAATTAAAATATGTTAACCATATCTACCCGTTTTTCGGACCAACCCGCCCCAAACATTGACCCGACCCGAACTTATGTTCAACTAAAAAAAAAGATGCCCTATGTCCATCTAACTCCGGATTAGCTTTCACGCAGCTCGACTAACATTAGGTACTTCTCAAAAGACCAATTAGAACACAAGGCATGGCTTCAATGTATCGCTGATTATAATCTCAAATAAACATAGCTAATCAAAATAAAACAAAGACCAGATAATTATACTTCCACATCGCAACAATTATGAAAAATTCGCTAATGTCGATATGTTATACTACAGGGATATAGTGATGTGTCCTGTAACCTAGCACTCAAAATGTTTCCACAAATTTCTAATGAATTTTTCCAAAGAAAAACTAATGATTCGAACGAGTTTCATTGTAGTTCTATAAAAAATTCAAGTCATCAAACTTTCTCTGTTACTAGTAATTTTTTTTCCCTTCGCTGCTCAAGAATTCGCCATCTATATTGACTATCAAGAAGAAAACGATCATTTCTAACCACTGAACTAAAAAAAATTACTAGAAATATCAAACTATACTTCCATAGATAGAATTAGTACCTCCATTCGGGAGAAGAAAAAATTCCCCGTGAAAAAATTGTTTTAGGAAGTGGGGCATCTATTTTTTAGTTGAACTTTTTATTTGGATCGGGTTAGTATTAGGGGCGGGTTAGTACAAAAAATGGGTAGATATGGGTAGGTCTTTTTAATAGGTTAGATTTTTTAATTTTGACCGATAAGAAGTTGCCACGAGGAACTTAAATAATTATTATTTTTAAGTCAGCATTGACCTAACGGTTAAAGGGCATAAGTGAACCAAAAAAGTGGATGGAGGGATATTTGTAGCCCTATAGGTGGATGAAGGGTATTTTAAAACCTTTTACAATAGTTTAGGGGCATTTTTAACGCTTTTTCGTTCTTTAAATACAATTAATCAAGTAATTAGAAGCGGTAAAATCTAAATATACATAGCTTCTAAAATGAGTAATTAGATATAATAAGCCAAGTATAAATCGCTAAGCGACCATGCTAAAAATACGGAGCTCGAGACTGCCTAACACCTTCTCCCGGGTTAACAAAACTTCTTACCCGGTCTTCTGGTTTCGCAAACTTTAAAATAGAGTCAAAACTTCCTCGATTTGGGATTTTAAAATAAATAGTGACTCGGAACACCGTAAATAAATAGATCTGAGTGGAAACTCTAAAGAATAAATAAATAATCCCATTTCTTATTGTATCACATAAATTGAAAAAAGCTCCCTTATCCCCCTTCGGGAAAAAGGAGGTGTGATAGCTCTGGTGACTATACTGGGGATCGAACCTAGAATATGTGGTTCATGGTTCAAGAATTCGAGCTTGTAATGTGATTTTTACTAGGATTTATTTCTTATGATATTATTGTATTTGTGGGCCTAATGTGCTGATTGCCACTCATTTACCGTTTTGATATTATTTGAAATTTATTAAACTGTCTTCTTACGCCTCTCTTATCAGTCTTCTAAAAAATGGTGCACACGTTCGCGTGGCCCGCTTTTCTGTTAGAGGTCATACCAAATAGAACGAGGATGGATCAGCCACTAGGCCGAGTAGACTTTCGTGCTCCCGGTACGTCGCTCCCACCTCGGCTCGAGTTGTCCACTCGGGTAAGCCAGGTCTAGAACATACCCCTTAAGTATAAACCTTGAATAACAAAGCCTCATGTCGGATCCTTAGTAGGAACGCTTGTCTGCATCACGTGCATTTGACTTAGGGGACTCAACACAGAGGTTAGGTTCGTCTAGGACAGGTGTACCCGAAATAAAAGACTATCTTGATACATCTTACCTGCTATGTGTGAGTTCCATCTCTCGAATTGTTGATGCATAACTTGTAGAGTAAAATTATTTGTTGCTCGGATTTCAGCTTCCTGAAGAGCTCTTTTTTCATCATAACTAGCACCTTTATGAGACGTCTTTAAAATAAAAACAAAATGTTATCACTCAAATGGCTCTTTTCCTCAATTGTTCTCACCCGCTCTTGCCTTTTCCCCCTCAATTAACCTTTGGAAAATACCTTGTAGATTTATAATTAAACCCAACTAGTATCAAAGTCCTTAGTAGTAAAACATGGAATTTTGGGGCACTAAAGAAAGTGAAGAACTAATCATAGAAAGAGTAGGATTTAGGAAAGGATTTTTAGAACAAGATCAAAGGAGTAAGAATTTTTTTTTTCTTATCCTTAAAGATATAGGATCCCCTCTTCTTGTTTCCTTTCTTAAATTTGGAAACAAACACAATAAAAATCTGATTTCTTGAAGAGCACTATGTTTTTTTTTTCTTTTTTTTTTTTGGAAAGAATATTTTTTTTTTCGTTTTTCTTTTATAGTAATGCTACAGTAACCTTTTTTTTTTACTTTTTTTTTTGTTCAAAAATCGCAAAGATTTATCAAGAACGGAATCTTGATACAACCGCTCTGATACCACTCGATAACACAAAGGTTGGGAGATCCAAGAACTTCAAGAAAATAAGTAGAAAAAAGCGGAAGCATTAAAGAAATGCAATGGATTTGAGAAACTAAGAAAATAAACTAGATATGTGGAAATTCAAGAAAAAGTTAAATAACCCCGAGGTTGTGTTAATCTAGATTTTGACAGATCCTAATGACAGCAAGTTGGTTATGAAAGCAATTGCCTTCACTAGAGATAAACTAATCAAGAACTAGATTCAGATATTGAATTCTACTTTGAATAACTTACAACAACAACAACTAGTATAAGAAACTAATCGCCTTCGAAGAATATCAAAAGAAATCAAATATATCACAGGAAAAAAAATTTATCTTACTATATTAAACTATGAACTAGTTACAGTTGCAAGATAAATCTCAAAGTAAAGTTCACAAAGGTTCAAAAGAACTCACAATAATAATATTAATCCTCAATATTTTGTCTTACAATGAAAGACAAGCACCCTTTATATAGTAGTAAAGAAGGAGCTAGTCAAGACTTCAATAAATGAGAATCATATTCCCTAGAAGCATAGAAGACTAGCCACTCTAAGACCAATGTAGTCACCATGAACATAGACTAATGCAAGTCAACATAGAATAAAATAACTATTAAATATATATTCTAGAAACTATTTTTTGGCATATTTGGGATGCTGAAAATTCTTCCTTTTTGGGGCATATTTGGGCCTCATTCCATCTCTTCTTGAACTTTAATTTGGGCCTCTAAATAGTTGTAAGACTTGCCCAAAGATCCTCCTTGTGCTGTAGCTCTTCTTCTATCATAAGACACTTTTTAATTGCCAATTGAAGCCCATTAAGCTTGTCTTGAAATTTCTTTGTTTGAGACATTGTCATGGGCCTTCTTGGAGCTTCCAGAGCTTCATCCTTCTCCTTTAATGATGTTGAGCTGTCATGGATGCTATCACTTCCGGTGCTCCAGCTAGATTCTATGTTATCCTGGCCAGATCAGATGCAGTGGCCTCAAACGCCGTGATCACATGTATTATTACAGTATGTGGTAGAGAGGCATCGGTGTTATTTGATCCAGGATCCACTTATTCCTATGTTTCGGTCTTATTTTCTCATTTTATGGATGTCCCTTGTGAGTCCTTGGGTTCTCCTATTTATGTTTCCACTCCCATGGGCGATTCTGTGGTTGTAGACCAGATTTGTCAGTATTGTGTGATTTTGTTTTGTGGATTCGAGACTAGAGCGGATCTCTTATTGCTCGACATGGTTGATTTCGAGATTATTTTGGGGATGGATTGGCTATCTCCTTATCATGTCGTGCTAGATTTCCATGCCAAGACAGTTACTTTATCCATGCCCGAGTCGCCTTGTGTCATGATCCAAACTGGAGGATCATGACTAGTACCCATGCCATACTTGCCGAGCACCAACGTATATTTTATCTAATCTTCTTATTATCTTTAAGGGCCGACGAGATCAATATAAGTGATAGATATGGATTACGAACACCAAACAATGTTAGATAATGGAATGAACATCGATAACATGGGATAACAAGACTGTCAAGAAACTACATATAAGTTAGCACCTACCACACTTCCATGAAAGACTATACAAAAAAAAATCATCCGACAAGGCATACCAAACTATACATAAGCAGACACTTGCCTTTGAGCCTTTAAAGGAGAATAAGTAATGCAACATAGTCGGAACAGGGCCCCGACATACCCATAATATCGATAACAAAAATGCATACCAAGACCACGGCAAGTCCGGAGAAGGGATCTCGCCTATAACCGCTGAATTGGAAAGCCTACTGTGGTGGGGGAACTGCGTCTACCTGTCTATTAGGACTGCATCACGACATAAAGCGTCCACAAATAAAAAGGACGTCAGTACGAATAATGTCCTGAGTATGTAAGGCAGCTCAATATAAATATGAACAATAATGTAAAGAGAGGTAGAGAAGATACAACCTGTAACATCTGAGTTCGTCTAAGAGACAGTAACATGAAATGCATGATACATATATATACATAACCTTTTAAAAACATCCACCTCTGTGGGCATCATCACCATCGTATCAACATCCGCCTCTGTGGGAATCATCATCATCATATCATACCCGACCTCAAAGAGGACTCGGTAAACCCATGATCAGTGGTTTCACAATAGGTTCCATATCCGGCCGACTATAATGCGGCTCGGTAGAGTAAAATAGATACATATATATAATGCATGTAGGACTCATTGGAATCATGTTCTGAACATTTCGGAGTGACGTAAGGTCGATATTCTCTATACATATTATAATAAGAGGAGCAACCTCAACATCAACCGTTCCATAAGAATGGACACAATGTAAGTACTGCTAACTTCTAAGAGTAGAGTATATTTAGAAGCTTGTTCATTGCATTATGTACAATCGGAGTCGTGCAAAAGAAGGAAAGTGATAGCCTCACATACCTTGTATATACTGCCCCAATCTCAAGCTATGCAATTGTCACGACTCCTTAGTCTACAATAAGAGAAACGACACTATCGTTATCATTTAAGCGTCATAACTATTGTGTATTGACCACAACCTATTTTACGATGAAACGGGAAACACCTACCCTAGATATATGACTTCAAACAAGTAAAAACAATCACCAAACAGCCAAAAAAACATCAATAATAATCAAATTGAGCCTCCCAAAATAGTCCACACACAACCTAGTAACTTCATACATAAGACAACCACCGTAGTCGTGTCAAACGACCCGGAAATGTTACGACGAACGACCAGACCACAACCCTACATATATATGGTGTTTCTCCACACCCTTCCTCCTCCAAAACTCCACAATACAGTAGTAAAACACACAGCCCAACAGCAACACAAAATAGTCCGCAAAACAGCGCGCTAGAAGTGAATAACTCGAACTCACGACTTCTGATCACCGTCCCATGAGTTCTTACAAGTATAAAACGAATTACCATGAATTTACAGCACAAAAAAATGGACGAAAGAGAGCAGTAAACTCACCTTACTTGCTGGATAACTCAGCCCTTATCTTGGTTCTTCAAACTCTAGGGTTTAACCTCAATTTGAACTTGAAAGAGAGGGAAAATCAATTAGGGTTTGTGGTACATTTTAGGGAGGAAGTTTGCAGGGATTTATGTCTGGTTATTTGTGAAATATAATGAGGGATATATTTCAGGAGATAAGCCTTTTAATGGGCTCTTTGGATGACCCGAAATTGCCTCTTTTTGGGCTATCATTTGACCAAGAAGGTGACCCACATACTTGTCACCTAGCAGCTTGTGCCGTCTTGCAAAAATGTCTATATCTCTCTACTACAATGTTGTATTGATAAGAGGTTTAATAGGTTGGAAACTAGCCTCATAGATCTTCAATTCGGTGGGTAGATCACCTATAATTACAAGAAGTTAGACCCAACCCTTGCAAGGCTACGCAAAGAATTATCGATATGTACACTATCTGCATATCATCATTGTGTATTAAGGAAGAGTTCTCTCAAGCTATTTCTTACCTCATAGAGTTTTTTCACCTTCTAATGCATCCTGCGTCCCCTCGACATCCTTGTTATCTTGAATCTGAAACAAGCAAGGGTATTTAGACTTCATCTGCTCTTCTGCTTCCCAGGTAATTTCTTCCCTGTTCTTGTTCCTCCACAATACTTTGACGGAAGCTACATCCTTTGTTCTTAGCTTGCGTACTTGTCGATCTAATATAGCTAATGGCACTTCTTCATATGATAGATCATCAGTAACTTGTACATCTTTGATAGGGATGACTCAAGAAGGGTCTCCAATAAATTTCCTCAACATAGATACATGGAATACCGGGTGGACAAATTCCAATTCGGATGGAAATTCTAACTCTTAAGCAACATGTCCAATGCGTCGAAGAATTTTGTACGGACCGATATATCGTGGACTCAGCTTACACTTCTTCCCTAAACGCATAACATCCTTTATCACATAGATCATCAGGAAAACCCAATCACCAACCTCGAACTCCAAATCACGACGTCGGACATCAGAATAAGACTTTTGCATGCTCTGTGCCGTCCATAGCCGCTCTTGTATCAGTTTCACCTTCTCAATGGCTTGGTGAATCAAACTAGCCCATATAGTTCTGTTTCACCGACTTCGAACCATCCTAGTGGTGATCTAAATCTCCTCCCGTATAGTGCCTCGTACCGGGCCATTTTAATATTGTAATGACAGCTATTATTGTAGGAAAATTCTATTAGTGGAAGAGGTCATCCCAATTCGCCTTGAAATCCAGAACACAGGCTCGTAGCATATCTTCAAGTGTTTGAATGGTACGTTCAGCTTTTCCGTCAGTTTGTAGATGGAATGCAGTGATGAGATTCACTTGTGTGCCTAAACCCTTATGAAAAGACCTCCAAAAGTTAGCCGCAAATTGCGCTCCTCGGTCTGATATAATAGATATCGGTACACCATCAAGCCTAACAATCTCCTTGATATACAACTTTGCATAATCTTCAGTTGTGTAAGTTGTCTTAACAGGCAGAAAATGGGCACATTTTCTAAGTCGATCAACTATCACCCATATGGAGTCAAACATATGATAAGAGCGAGGAAATCTAATAATGAAGTCCATATTAATCACCTCCCATTTCCAGGTCGGAATCTCTATATTCGGAGGCAATCCACTAGGTTTCTGATGTTCGATTTTTACTTGTTGACAATTAGGACGCTGGGCTACAAATTTTGCAATAGACTTCTTAAGGTTATCCCACTAATACTGCTCCTTAACATCATGATACATCTTTGTCGAGCCGGGATGGATGGAATATCGGGATTGTTAAATCTCAATCATAATCTTCTCTCTCAACCATGCCACATCAGGCACACATAACCGGCCCTGGTATCTCAGTGCCCCATCTGCTCCGATCTCAAAAGCCGTAATTTTACACTGTTTCTCTCTCAATCGTACTAAGGTAGGATCTTCATATTATCGTGCTTTTACCTTGGCTACCAAAGATGATTCTGATGTATTATGTATAGTAACCCCTCCTCATCAGACTCTAACAATCTAATTCTCATATTCGCTAGCTGATGAAGCTCTTTAGTCAACCCCTGTCTACTTGCCTCAATGTGTACTAAGCTTCCCATTGACTTACGACTGAGAGCGTTTGCCACAACATTGGCTTTACCGGGATGGTACAATATTTCGACATCGTAATCTTTTAGTAATTCAAGCCACCTACGCTGCCTCAAATTCAACTCCTTCTACTTGAAGATGTATTGTAAACTCTTGTGATCTGTGTAGATGTCAACATGGATGCCGTATAAGTAGTGCTGCCATATCTTCAAAGCATATATTACTGCAACCAATTCCAAATCATGGGTGGGCTAATCCTTTTCATGTTTCTTCAATTGTCTTGATGCATAAGCAATCAACTTCCTATGTTGCATCAATACGCACCCCAAACCTATACTTGAGGCATCACAATATACCACATAACCTTCTATTCCTTCTGGGAGAGTCAGCACTGGCGCATATGTCAATCGATTCTTTAACTCCTGAAAACTTTGTTCACAAGAGTCAGGCCACTGGAACTTAGTAGCTTTCTGTGTTAACCTAGTCAAAGGTGATGATATAGAAGAAAACCCTTCTACAAATCGCCTATAATATCCTGCTAGCCCCAAGAAGCTGCGGACTTTTGATGGTGTTGTAGGTCTCAGCCAATTCTTTACTGCATCGATCTTTTGAGTGTCGACGCTAATCCCCTCGTCAGATATCACATGGCCAAGGAATGCTACTGAGTTCAGCCAAAATTCACATTTAGAGAGCTTAGCATATAACTTACGATCCTGAAGCGTCTGTAATAGTATCCGCAAGTGGCCTGCATGTTCAGCCTCTGAACGAGAATACACCAAAATGTCATCAATGAATACGATCATGAACACATCACCAAGAACTCAAAGTGCCCATATCTTGTCCGGAATGACGTCTTTGGAATATCCTTCTCCTTAGCCCTCACCTGATGATACCCTGAACGTAAGTCAATCTTAGAGAAATACATGGAACCCTGGAGTTGGTCAAACGGGTCGTCAATCCTTGGAAGTGGATACTTGTTCTTCGTGGTAAACTTATTCAACTATCGATAGTCGACACACATCCGTAAGGACCCGTCTTTCTTCCGCACGAACAGGACTGGCGCACCCCAAGGTGAAGTGCTAGGCCTAATGAAGCCCTTGTCCAGCAAGTCCTTCAACTGCGCCTTCAACTCGCGCGGAGGCCTGGGCCATCTTATATGGAGGAATAGATATGGGTGAAGTGTCAAGAAATAAATCAATGCTAAACTCAATCTCCCTTTCAGGTGGAAGGCCTGGAAGTTCATCTGGGAAAACATCTGGAAATTCATTGACCACTGGGATTGATTGTAGAGTAGCGGCTTCGTCTCCGCATCCCTAACGCGAACGAGATGATAAATGTACCCTTTTGAGATAATCTTGCTTTAAGATAGGAAATAAACCTACCTTTCGGTGTATCAATGTTATCTTTCCATTCGATGACGGTTTCATTAGGAAATTGAAACCTAACCATCTTCGTACGACAATCAACATTTTCATAGCATGAGGCCAACCAGTCCATTCCCATTATCACGTCAAAATCCACCATTTCTAATTCAAATAAATTCGCCGAGGTTTGACGACTACAAATCATCACTGTGCAACCTTTATATACCCTTCTAGAAGCCACAGAATATCCTATCGGAGTAGATACCACAAGTGGTTTACTTATCAATTCAGGTTCAACGCCAAACTTATTAGCCACAAAAGGTGTAAAATATGATAATGTAGATCCCGGATCAATCAACACATATAAATCGTAAGAAAACATAGACAATATACCTGTAATAACATCCTGAGACTACTCGAGATCCTGTCGACCTATTAGAGCGTAGGTTCTGAGCACCACTCAAACTCGGAACTACACCTCTATCTCTACCACGACCTGTCGACTGCTGAAAACCCCGTGCTAGAGGTCGAACTGATGAGGAAGAACAAAACACATATCCAGTTGGCTGAGCCATACCACCACATTCTCTATTAGGACAATCCCGCTTCATATGGTCAGGCTGTCCGCAAGAGTAGCACGCATCAAAACCTCGACGACACAGTCCAAAGTGAGCCTTGCCACACTGATCACAACGTGGTGTTGGGAGTCTCGTCTGACTAGTATCCCTATGATATTGTGATCTTGATGCCCGCGAATTCTGAGCTGGACGGGAATAGGTAAATCGATCATACCGAGGCCTCTGAAACTGTGGAGGAGCACTAGCTACAGGTGGCACCGAAATCCTCAAAAACTGGGGCCTAACACTATCTCTGAAGTCATGAGAATACCCTAAAAAACTTGCCATTTTATGTTGGCCCCTATCCTGCTCCCTATCTGCTCTTTGCTGCTGCTTACGATCCTCTAGGGTCTGAGCATAAGCCTGAACACGGGAAATATCCATGCCCTCCAAGGAGGCTGTCGTGCACTCATTTATCAGATGTGGTAACCCGGTCACGAACATGTGCACCCTATCACTCATCTCGATCACCATATGAGGAGCATACCTTGCTAAAGAATCAAAATGCGTGCTATACTCTCGCACACTCATATTAGCTTGTCTAAGGTTCAAGAACTTATCAGCTCTATCTCATCATTTCTCAACGGGCAAATAGTAACGAAGAAAGGCCTCACAAAATTCCTTCCACACAGCTGAAGGGGCATTCAGACCCCTGGATCTCTCCCAACTATCATACCAGAAAATTGCTAAATCCGGTAACCGATATGAAGCCAACTCTATTGCCTCTATATCTGTAGCATGCATAACTCGTAGTGTACGATGAACCTGGTCAATAAAAGTCTGTGGGTCCTTCTTGGGGTCTAATCCGGTAAACACTGGAGGGTCTAGATTAATAAAATCACGAACTCTCATACTATCCGGTTTATTAACATTACCGGTATTTTTCCTCTGAGCCTGAGCAGCTACCAAGCTAGTCAACAACTGCACCGCACTTCGCATATCCTGCTCTATAGGGCCAGACGGAGGAACTGGTGGTGTTGAGTTCCTCCTAATATCCTTTGGATAAGACCGAGTAGATGAGGTAGGTATGAGATGACATCTCACCCTGAGCCTCACTTTGGCCTACTCTGTCTTGACGCACCTGACTGGTACCCTCTCCCGCAGCTATATCAAGTCGTCTACTAATCGATTGCTTCCTAGTCGAAGGCATCGCTGAAAGAAAACAAGGTGAATATTAGATACAACACTAAGGACACATCTCTATGCACGATCTAGATTTAGGAAGAAGGAAACAACCCTAGATGTCACGTAGTCTCCTGATTATAAATGTGGCGCGCTACACATCCATAATCAAGACTCTACTATACACGGCTCATAGACAACCCCTAGGACAGACTTTATATGATACCAAGTTTGTCACGACTCAAAATGGAGGATCATGACTAGTACCAAGGCCATACTTGCCGAGCACCAACGTACATTTTATCTAATCTTCTTATTATCTTTAAGGGACGAGAGATCAATATAAGTGGTAGATATGGATTATGAACGCAAAACAATGATAGACAGTGGAATGAACATGGATAACATGGGATAACAAGACTGCCAAGAAGCTACATAAAAGTTAAGAGCTACCACGCTTCCTTGAAAGACTATACAACAAAAATTGTCCGACAAGGCATACCAAACTATACATAAGCCGACACCTGTCTATGAGCCTCTAAAGGAGCATAAGTAATGAAACATAGTCGGAACGGGGCCCCTACATACCCATAATATTTATAAAAAAATTCATACCGAGACCACGGTAAGTCCGGAGAAGGGATCTCACCTATAACCGCTGAACTGGAAAGCCTACTGTGGTGGGGGAACTGCGTCTACATGTCTATCAGGACCTGCAGCACGACATGCAGCATCCACATATAAAAAGAACGTCGGTACAAATAGTGTACTAAGTATGTAAGGAAGTAACATGAAATGCATGATACATATATACATAATCTTTTAAAAATATCCGCCTTTGTGGGCATCATCATCATCGTATAAACATCTTCCTCTATGGGCATCACCATCATCATATCATACCCGGCCTCAGAGAGGACTCGGTAAACCCAACTGATCAGTGGTTGCACAATAGGTGCCATACCCGACCGACTATAGTGCGGCTCGGTAGAGTAAAATAGATACATATATATAATGCATGTAGGACTCATTGGAATCATTTTCTGAACATTTCGGAGTGACGTAAGGTCGATATTCTCTGTACATACTATAATAAGAGGAGCAACGTCAACATCAATCGTTCCATAAGAATGGAAACAATGTAAGTACTGCTAGCTTCTAAGAGTAGAGTATCTTTAGAAGCTTGTTCATTGCATTATGTACAATCGGAGTCGTGCAAAAGAAGGAAAGTGATAGCCTCACATACCTTGTATATACTTCCCCAATCTAATAACTTCATACATAAGACGACCACCGTAGTCGTGTCAAACGATCCGGAAATGTTACGACGAACGACCAGCCCATAACCCTAAATATATATGGTGTTTCTCCACACTATTCCTCCTCCAAAACTCCACAATATATTAGTAAAACACGCAGCTCAACAGCAACACAAAACAGTCCGCAAAACAGCATGCTACAAGTGAATAACTCGAACTCACGACTTCCGATCACCGTCCCGTGAGTTCTTACAAGTATAAAAAGAATTACCATAAATTTACAGCAAAAAAAATGGATGAAATAGAGAAGTAAACTCACCTAAATTGCTGTATAAGTCAGCCCTTATCTTGGTTCTTCAAACTCTAGGGTTTACCCTCAATTTGAACTTGAAAGAGAGGGAAAATCAATTAGGGTTTGTGGATAATTTTTGGGAGGAAGTTTGCAGGGTTTTATTTGTGAAATATAACGATGGATATATTGAAGGAGATAAGCTTTTTAATTGGCTCTTTGGATGACCCGAAATTTCCTCTTTTTGGGCTATCATTTAACCAAGTAGGTGAACCACCTACTTGTCACCTAGCAGCTTGTGCCGTCTCGCGAAAATGTCTATATCTCTCTACTCCAATATTTTATTGATAAGCGGTTTAATAAGTTGGAAACTAGACTCATAGATCTTCAATTTGGTGGGTAGATCACCTATAATTACAAGTAGATTGGGAGAAAAGCTTAATAACATTTGACCTAAAGTTTAAGTAAAACTGTGAATCTAAGTTGCGACAACTCTTGTCGACTTTTGTTTCATAAATCATTTGAATTCAAGACTATGATACAGATATTATATGATTCAAATACCTTAAAACATGACCTCTTGAGAATATCAAGCACCCCTAAGTTTACCCAAATATATGAGTTACAACATCTTTTATTTGTTAATCTTCTAATCCCTATATCTATTCCTCCGTACCGTATGGCTCCGAATGATTTGAAAGAGCAGCATGAGGAGTTGTCAGATATTGTGAGTTCCTAGTGATGTCCTTTGGCTTGAATAATGCCCCAGCAGCATTCATGGACTTGATGAATAGGGTGTCTAAGACGTATATTGATTCCTTTGTCATTGTCTTCATTGATGACATTTTGATTTACTCATGTAGTCTGGGGGAGCACGAGCAGCATTTGAGAGTTGTGCTCCAGACTTTACGAGAACATAAGCTATATGCTATGTTCTCCAAGTGTGAGTTTTGGTTGGATTCCGTGGCATTCTTGGGGCATGTGGTATCCAGAGAGTGTATCAAGGTTGATCCCCAAAAGATCGAGGCAGTTTAGAGTTGGTCGCGTCCTACTTCAGCTACCGAGATCAGGAGCTTTTTGGCCTTAGCAGGCTATTATCACTGATTTGTGGAGGGGTTCTCTTCTATTGCAGTTCCATTGACTAGATTGACTCAGAAGAATGCCCTGTTCCGATGGTCTGGCGAGTGTGTGGAGAGCTTTCAAAAGCTCAAGATAGCATTGACCTCAACACCAGTTCTGGTATTGCCTTCCAGTTCAGGGATGTACACAGTGTATTGCGACGCCCTCATGCATCGGTTTGGGATGTGTGTTGATGCAGGAGGGGAGAGTTATTGCTTATGCTTCACGCAGTTGAAGGTTCATGAGAAGAATTAACCTGTTTACGATTTGGAGTTGGCGGCGATTGTTCATGCTCTTAAGATTTGGAGGCACTACTTGTATACAGTGTCCTGTGACGTTATACAGACCACCGTAGCTTGCAACACTTGTTCAATCAGAAGGATCTTAATTTGAGGCAGCGCATATGGCTTGAGTTGTTGAAGGATTATGATATCACCATTGTTTATCACCCAGACAAGGCAAACGTGGTAGCAGATGCTTTGAGTAGGAAGGCAGAGAGTATGGGTAGCTTGGCTTATATTGCAACAGAGGAGAGACCTCTAGCCTTGGACATTCAGTCCTTGGCTAATCGCCTGGTGAGGTTAGACCTTTCAGAGCCTCGTCGAGTTCTTGCACATGTGGTTACTCAGTCTTCGTTATTAGGGGAGATTAAGGCTCGATAGTATGATGATTCGTGTTTGGCTGAGCTAAGAGAGAAAGTGGTTCAAGGCAAGGCCGAGGAGGTTATTATTGGCGAGGATGGTGTTTTGAGACTTTAGGGCCGCTTACGTGTTCCTAATGTTGATGGCCTGAGGGAGAGGATTCTAGAGGAGGCACACAGTTCTCGGTATTTTGTTCATCTTGGTGCTACGAAGATGTATCGTGATTCGAAGCATCATTACTGGTGGAGGGGAATGAAGAAGAACATTGTGGAGTATGTGGCTAGGTGTATTAATTGCCAGCAGGTGAAGTATCAGCACCAGAGGCCAGGAGGCCTACTTCAGAAGATGCCCATTCCTGAGTGGAAATGAGAGCGCATCATTATGGACTTTGTGTTGGGTTGCCTCGGACTTTGTAGAAGGTTGACGCGGTTTGGGTCATTGTGGATAGATTGACCAAATCGGTGCATTTCATTCCAGTAGCTACTACTTATACTTTTGAGAGGTTGGCCCAAGTCTACATTCGGGAGATAGTCCGGTTGCATGGTGTGCCGGTGTCCATTATATCAAATCGAGGTCCTCAGTTCACCTCGCACTTCTGGAGAGAATTACATAGTGAGATCGGTGCCAAATAGACCTCAGCACAGCATTTCACCCTCAGACTAATGGTCAGTCGGAGCGTACAATTCAGATATTGGAGGACATGCTCAGTGCATGTGTGATTGAATTCGGAGGTCAGTGGGACCAGTTACTTGCCTTTGGCCTAGTTTGCTTACAATAATAGCTATCAGTCCAGCATTGAGATGGAACCATTCGAGGCTTTGTACGGTGGGCGATGTTGTTCTCCTATCGGCTGGTTTGATCCTGGCGAGGCTAAGTTATATGACACCGACCTGGTGACGGATGCTCTGGAGAAAGTGAAGTTGATTCAGGAGAGGCTCCGCACAGCATAGTCCAGACAGAAGAGTTACGCGGATCAGAGGGCGCGTGATGTATCATTTATGGAGGGAGATAGGATCTTGTTGAAAGTCTCGCCTATGAAGGGTATTATGAGGTTTGGGAAGAAAGGAAAGCCGAGCCCGAGGTTTATAGGTCCTTTCGAGGTGTTGAGGCGAGTTAGGGAGGTTTCTTATGAGCTGGCCTTACCTGCCAATTTATCAGGAGTTCATCCATTTTTTCATGTATCCATGCTCCGGAGGTACCACGCCGACTTCTCTCACATGGTTGATTTCAGCACTATTCAGTTAGATGAGATTTTGGGCTACGAGGAGGAGCTAGTTGAGGTCCAAGAGAGTGTCTGCCGTAAAGGTCCAGTGGAAGGGCCAACCAGTTGAGGAGGCAACCTGGGAGTTCGAGGAGCACATGCGGAGCAAATATCCACACTTATTTAGCACTTCAGATATGATTCTAGACCCGTTCGAGGACGAACATTTGTTTAAGAGGTGGAGAATGTAACGACCCGACCAGTCGTTTTATGTTATCGGACCCCGTTCCCCTAATAGAAACTTCCCATAGCGGCTTATTATGATTTATCACTTGCGGCGACTGGTGGTTCGGGATTCGGAGGTGTTTAGACTGCTATAGGAACATTTGGTTCCTTAAGGTTGGCATTTAAGGCTAAATTTGACTTTGGTCAACATTTTTAGTAAACGACCTCGGAATCAAGTTTCGACGGTTCCAATAGTTTCGTATGATGATTTCGGACTTGGGTGTATGTTTGGAATGGGTTTTGGATGACCCGGGAGCTTTTTGGCGCCCAATATTGAAATAAGAGTTCCTTAAGTTCCTATTATGGTTTGCGATGTGTTTTTGCGATATCAAGGTCCGAACGGAATTTCGAGACCGGGAAAAGTTCGGTTATGTCATTTATGACTTACCTGAAAAAATTTGGTGTCATTCCGAGTAGTATAGGTCGTTTCAGCGCGTTGTTAGGTGAAGTCTAGAAAACGTAAAGTTCGTAAGTTTTGTTCTAGGGGTTTTGAGGTGTGATTTCGAGTTTTAGCGTTGTTTTGGGTGTTCCAAAGGCTCAAGCGAGTCCGTATTATCATTTTTGACTTGTTGGTATATTTGCACGGGTGCTCGGGTGGGCCCAAGTGCCTCCCGGACACCACACGAGGCTAAAAACATGCCGAAATAGCTGCTGGTGCACCTGCAATCCCAACCTCGCAGGTGCGACCCCCCTAGCGGGCAGGCCAATTATCGCAGGTGCGGACAAAGTTCCGCAGGAGCGGAGTCACATGTGTGGTCTCCACTCGGCAGGTGCGGGCCCAAGCTTCCTCGTCCATTTCCGCAGGTGCGAGCCTTGCTCGTAGGTGCAAGACCGCAGGTGCGGTCCTTGAGCCGCAAGTGCAGAAACACTGTTCAGACAGTGTGTTTTTATACATGGGATTTAAGTCATTTTCCTTATCTTCTTCTTCTTCCTTGGGGAGATTTCCACCCTTTTAGAGGGGCAGACAACCTGGTTATTGAAGGAAAGTAAATTCTACTCTAATATTAGCTTCATGCATGGATTACTAGCTTAATTAACTACCTAAATTAGTGAAAAATCAAGAATGGGGTAGTAACCTAGGGCTTTCGATAATTTTAGAATTTACCCGTGAATTAGCTATGAAATCAAGTAGAAATCATGTACTAATGATCCTTAGGCTATGGGTGAGTGTTTTCTTCAAGAATTATTGGAATCCGAGCATGCGGGCCCTAGTCGGATTTTAGAATTTCTTCAAGAATGACAAATTTGACTTAGTAGTAGGAGAATTTCCATTCTTTGAGCATAAATTGATGAATTTGTATAACATTTGGCTAGTTTCGAGTCCTCGGGTGTAGGGTCCGGAGTTTCGGGCGCGTTCTTGGTCCGGGGAGTAGGTTCGACGCGAGGTGAGTCTCCTTTCTTACCTTGTATGGGGGAATTGTCTCCATAGGCGATTTTAAATAATTGTATATCCTTATTTGCGGGGGCTACGCACGCACGATGTGACGAGAGTCCATGCGTAGCTACTACTATGTTATGTTGGGTTGTTCTAGGACTCACGAGCATGCTTCTTACATGTATTTTTAAACGTATTTTGAGTTTCTTATTATCCTTGATTTGGCATGAGAATATTAGGAAGTCGTGGTCCATGATATATTGCTTAGGTTTTTGCCTTAATGAATAATCTCTGATAATTCCCAAAAACAAATTGATAATTTTATGTATGTATGCGGCACCGCGTCACATGTATGATTCGTGAGCAGAATACCCCTACTATTATGTCAATCGCGTCGCATGTTCGATTCGCGAGCGGGGTAATAGATGCATCTATGGTTCGAGCCGTTCGACCCTCGGCAGTGCACATTTATTTTTCGCGACGTTTCGACCGTACGTTTCCGGCCTATTATGTGTTGTATGATTTATTGGAAATTTGTTGTAATTGTATAAACTGGTTCATGTTAATAAGGGAATTTAGTACATTATTTCATAGTGGAATTTGACATGCAAAGGTAAATACAACAATACTTGATGATTTATCTCTTTGTGATTTCTACGACTGTTATGCCTGCCTAGTTCATACTAAATCATGTTATTTAGAAATGTTGACTCTAGTAAGTATCACGTCTACCTCTCGTCACTACCTTTTTGACGTTAGGTGGGATACTCACTAGGTACATATTTATTTATGTACTAATGCTGCACTTCTGTACTTAATTGTACAGGTCCCGAGGCTGGTGCATCTGGGAAAGGACTCGGGGTATCCTTACAGGGCGTCACAGAACCCGTCACCTTGGCTGCCAACAAGAAGTTCTTTGGAATAGGTTTCCAAGCTACCTATGCTGACAAAAAATGGGCTGATGAACGTAAGAAAAATGGGTGCTCCTGCCTCAGCCAGTCCCGCACCTCGTCAGGTCATTTGTTAAGCCAAGCTATATAGAAGAAGAAGAGGCCTTAACGGTTGTAGAAAATGAGGACATATGTGTGGTAATGAGGCAAATTTTGTAGGAGGTACACATGGTCCAACCGGGCAAAGGGTCGAGCACTACTGAGATGCAATACATAGGGACCAATGCTAAACTTCAAAATTGAATGTCTACTCCATTCCCCGTCATGCGGGAATCCCGGTAGTTCAGTCTTGCCATATTTTCTGCATTCCCAAGTTATTTCAGGGTTTAACTCGAATGTTTTTAATTTGTGTCTTTTCATTTCAATGTAAACCCTCGTATCTTCAAATTCAATGAAATGAAATCAATATTTCATCGTCTATGAATCTTCCTTTTATTAATCTTTCTGATTTTGCTGTTTTTCCTATCTTTCTCTTTTCAGTTCTAATAATGTGTCCAACATGACATGCTTGCGGACTTCATGCCCAGATCCTAAAATGCTGTCCAACTGTGAAAGAATGAATCAAGAACCAGAATATGATGAAGACGAGGCTTTTAGGGAAGCAAATCGAGAATCGGAACAGTTTTATAATAAGCCTAAGCCAAACTTAAATGAAACTGAGCCAGTTAATTTGGGCAATTTAGAAGAGGTCAGGGAGACCATGATAAGCATTCACACCGAGCGAAAAACTAGAGATGCATTGATCCAACTTTTTTTCGAACTTAAAGACGTGTTTGCCTGGTCTTATGATTATATGCCAGGACTGAGTGTCGATTTAGTGGTATATAAGTTGCCAATGTATCTGTGTTGTCCACCTATCCAACAAAAGCAAAAAATTCGAAAAAGACATCATCGATAAGATTAAAGAAGAGGTTACACCAACCAATAAAAAGATGGTGCAATCCATGTAGTTTGTACCACATGGTTGGCCAATGTAGTACCAGTACCAAAAAAAGATGGGAATATCCGAGTATGTGCAGACTATAGAGATTTGAACAAAGAAAGCCCTAAGGACAACTTTTCCTTACCAAACATCCACATCCTTGTCGACAACTGTGCCAAACATGAGATACAATCTTTTGTGGATTGTTATGCTGGGTATCACCAAGTCCTGATGCAAAACATGAAGATGCAAAAAAGACAGCCTTCACCACACCATGGGGCACTTACTATTACAGGCTCGGGGCAACTTATGTGAGAGCTATGACCGCCATCTTCCATGACACGATGCACCAGGAAATTGAGGTGTATGTGGATGATGTGATCATTAAATCCAGAACACAAGAAGGCCATGTGTGAGATCTGAGAAATTCTTTGAGCGTCTACGCAGGTATGCTTGAAATTGAACCCAGTTAAATGTGCATTCGGGGTTCCATCTAGGAAACTCTTGGGGGTTAATAGTCAGTCGGAGGGGTAATGAGTTAGATCCAAAAAAGATAAAATATGTCGGAGATCTACTACATTCAAAAACCAAGAAAGAGGTCATGAGTTTGCTAGGAAGTTTGAATTACATCAGTAGATTCATCGCTCTACTTTCTACCAAATGTGAGCCCATATTTTAGGCTACTAAAGAAATATGCGACGATTAAATGGATGGATGAGTGTCAAGAAGCTTTTGATAAAATCAAAGAATACTTGTCAAATCTGCCAGTGCTGGTCCCGCTAGAGCCTAGAAGACCTTTGTTCTTGTACTTGACGGTCTTGGGGAATTCTTTTGGATGTGTTCTTGGGCAATATGATGCAACCGGGAAGAAAGAGCAAGACATATATTATTTGAGTAAGAAATTTATTAGTTATGAAGCAAAGTACACTTTGCTGGAAATAACTTGTTGCGCCTTGACTTGGGTCGCTCAAAAGCTTAGACATTATCTGTTGGCCTATACCATGTATCTCTTAACCCGATTGGACCCTCTAAAATACATATTCCAAAACCAATGCCCACGGGAAGGCTAGCCAAATGGAAAATCTTGCTCACTGAGTTCGACATTGTTTATGTCACCTGCACGGCTATGAAAGCCCAAGCCTTAGCCGGTCATTTAGCTAAGAACCCAGTTAATGATGAATACCGACCCTTAAGCACTTATTTCCCAGACGAGGAGGTAAATTCAGTTGAAGTAATTCCAGAAGACACTGAGACTTGGAAAATATTCTTTGATGGAGCCGTGAATGCAAATGGCGTTGGGATTGGGGCAATTTAGATTTTTCCCGCTGGTCAGCACTATCTGGCTATAGCCCCACTTTGGTTATTTTGTAGGAATAACACTATTGAATATGAAGCTTACATCATGGGAATGAACATGGTAATTGATCTGTATGTGGAAGAGTTATTAATCATGGGAGATTCTGATTTGGTCGTTCAGCAAGCCCAAGGCAAATGGGAAACTCGAGAAATCAAGCTTATCCCATACAGACATCATGTGGAAGATCTCAGCAAACGGTTCAAATCCATTAAATTCAGGTATATTCCTCGATTCCAAAATTAATTAGATGATGCACTAGCTACCTTAGCTGAAATACTGCCATATCTAGGCAATGTCCAATTGACCCACTGGACATTCAAGTCCGAGAAAGACATGGTTATTGCAACACGGTTGAAATAGAACCAGACGTACAACCATGATACCATGATATTAAAAGGTTCCTGAAATAAAAGAATACCCCGAGCAAGCCAATAGAGACCAAAAGAGAACCATTAGAAGTCTTGCCAGCAGTTTGTTCTTAAGCGGAGAAGTGTTATATAAGAGAACTCCAGATTTGAATCTTTTAAGATGTGTAGATGCTAAAGAAACTGAAAATATCATGAACGAAAGTGCATTTGGGAGTATGTGGGCCCGCACATGAACATATATGTCCTTGCAAAGAAAATCCTGCGGGCAGGTTATTACGGGATAACCATGGAAAAAGATTTCTTCAGTTTTTTCCGGAAGTGCCATCAGTATCAGATACACTGTGACCTGATTAATGCACCGCCTTTAGAATTGCATCCTATGTCAACCCTTGGCCGTTTGTTGCTTGGGGTATTGATGTCATTGGGTTGATCGAGCCAAAAGCCTCAAAAGTGCATAGATTCATCTTGGTTGCCATTGATTATTTCAAAAGTGGGTCGAAGCGGCCAATTTCAAAGACGTCACCAAGAAAGCAGTGGTGGACTTTGTACATTCCAATATTATCTGTCATTTTGGTATTCGAAAAACCTGATTTACAAACAACGCTGCAAATATGAACAGTCACTTGATGAGGGAGATATGCGAACAGTATAAAATTACGCATTGCAATTGTACCCCTTACCGACCCAAAAGCCAATGGCGCCATTGAAGCGGCAAACAAAAACGTCAAGAAGATCCTCAGGAAAATGATTCAATGTTCTAGACAATGGCATGAGAAGTTGGCTTTTTCATTAATGTGATATCGCACAACTGTGCGCACATCACTTGGGGCTACGCCTTACTTATTGGTTTATGGTACTGAAGTCGTAATACCTGCAGAAGTCGAAATTCCCTCTAAATCATTGTTGAAGCTGAAATCAAGGGTTAAAACCCAATTGGAACAATTATCTATGATTGATAAAAAATGGATGGACACGGTTTTTCACGAGCACTTGTACCAACAAAGAATGACCCGCACTTACAACAAGAAAGTGCGGCCTAGAAACTTCGAAGTGGGACAACTTGTTCTAAGGCGTATTCTCCCGCATCATGAGGAAGCAAAAGCAAAGTTCGCTCCAAATTGGAAAGGAAAATACATTATAGGGAAACTATTTCCGAGATGGGCATTGTACTTAAGAGATATTGAAGGAAATGACCCCGAAACAGATGTCAATGCAGATGCGGTCAAAAGATATTATGTTTGAGCCCTTTTTCTCTCTTAATACTCTCTGATTGGAATGACGAAGGCTTTCATTCTTGCTACCCGAACACTATCAACCTTTTGTAAATCTTTTGGGCCAGTTATTCATTTTTGATTACCCTCTTTGGAACCTGCAAGTTCAATAAAAAAAATTCAATCAAAACAAAAACAAGACAAAAACAAAATGTTTTCTTGAACTTTGTTCGACTTGATTATGAAAGAATAAACAAAAACAAGACAAAAACAAAACGTTTCCTTGAACTACGTTCGAATTGATTATGAAAGAATACGTAGGCAGCCTCACTTTGGGTTCAATAATACCAAAATAAAAATTCACATTTCCCCAAAAGTTAAAACTGGGCCAGAATCTATAATGGTTCGTCGATAGTTTCGCTTGAAAGGTTCCAAAAGCTGTAATTCAATCCAAATTCTTTTTACCCAAACCATGTTCAAGTCCTTCTGATCAACTGGTAAAGATGTCCGAAATTGGGGGATACAGTTACTAGGATCTGATACAAACAAATGAGTGAAATAAAATGAGAGAGTCTTATTGGTAAAAACCCACATGGGCACCGTGAGGCGATGGTAAGCAGAGAAACTGAAAATGAGAGAGTCTTGTTAGTGAAAAATCGAAAGAGGATGAGGCGACGACGAGAAGAGAAATGAGATAGGTTTGTTGGTGAAAACCCGCAAAGGGCACCGCTGATCGAAACAAGGAAATCATCAGTCATCGACATGAACACAGTCATAGGCAAGGTTTCTTAATGTTGAGGTATAAGTTATGATGGGTTTCTGGTAGTTGGACGGTTGGCACAGATCAGGCGTCTAGTCCAAGAGACATTTCATGTTGATTGAAGTCTTCATACACTCCATATATGTCCTACTTTCCTTTCCCGGAAAGGGATACCTCTCGTCTAAGTTCATTTTGTCCATTTCATTGTTTGGTTTTTATTTTTAATCCCTTTCGGTCTAACTTTATTCTGAAACTGAGACAAAGAAAGGATGGTCAAACTGAGTTATGAGGTTCTCATTTGATGCAATATACTATGCAAAAAGCGCCCAACCTCAGCAGGTGCATCGAGTGGACCTCGGCTGAGCCATGATGGCTGATGCTTTTAAATCAAGAATTCCTAAACAAAAGGAATTAGAATCAAAAGCCACAAAGGAAAAATAGAGTTAAAGAAGGTTAAGTACCACATGATTAACTGTTCTAGTAAATTTTTGGAAAAGTCAAGACCTCCAGGTTAGAAATGAAACTGATCCCCAGAGAGCAGGCAAGCAGTTGAGACCTTCGTCAAAAGGACGGGCCGAGATCAAATGACCAAAATAATCAAGGAAAAAAAACCAACTACCATTTCAAATTAACAAATTTTTCTTTGTTTGAAGAAAACAGGAAAAAGGTGCAACCCAAAGGCAACCTGGCAAGAAGCAGGGGCAACCAAAATGAAACTACGCAACAACTAGAAACAGCTTTGCAACGACAACTTCGAAAGGGAAATCTCCTCCAAAATTCCTTCCCACATTCACTTATTCTCTGAAAATAAAGAGAATAAAAGAAGAAATGATGTTGAAAATAATCCAAAACTAGGGTAGTATAGGGTCTCTAATCCTTAGTTGTGTCCTTTCTAACATAGGGTCTCACATCCCCTAGTTGATGCCAGCATAAACTAATGACTTTCCGACATAGGATCCCACTCCCTAGTTGATGCCATCATAACCTGATGACTTTCCAATGTAAGGTCTCCCATCCCCTAGTTGATGCTAGCATAACCTGATGACTTTTCGACATAGGGTCCCACTCCCTAGTTGATGCAGCATAACTTGATGACATTCCAACGTAGGGTCTCCCATCCCCTAGATGATGCCAGCATAACCCGATGACTTTCCAAAGTAGGTTCTTCCATCCCCTAGTTGATGCCAGTATAACCTTATGAATTTCCAACGTAAGGTCTCCACTCCATAGTTGATGCTAACATAACCTGATGAATTTCCAACATAGGGTCTCACTCCCTAGTTGATGCCAGCATAACCTGATGACTTTCCAACGTAGGGTCTCCCATCCCCTACTTGATGCCAGCATAACCTTATTACATTCCAACATATGGTCCCACTCGCTACTTGATGCTAGCATAACCTGATGACTTTTCAACAGAGGGTCTCCACTCCCTAGTTGATGCCAACATAGCCTGATGACTTTCAAACATAGGGTCCCACTCCCTGGTTGATGCCAGAATAACCTGATGACTTTCCAACATAGGGTCGCCTCTTCGTAGTTGATACCAGCATAACCTAGTGATTTTCCCAACATAGGGTTTCCAATCCTAATTGATTTTATGTTTAGACATACAGTCTCCATTCCCTAGTCTACATTTACTCCGAGTACACAACTCCCGCCCTTTTATCGCTTTCAATAATGAAGTAGTACAGAATTTTGTTACAATAACTCATGAAATTTTCCTAGTGAAAACTCGGGTAGAATGATAGATAGACAGTGACGCCGAGATCCACGAACTCCTGCGAAACTACCTCGGTGTCGTCTGAAATGGACTGAAGAACACTCCCCCTAATGATGTCCACTGGGTCCGGATGCGTAATCTGCACAACATAGAGATGTGCAGGTGTAGCATCAGTACAACCGACCCCATGTACTGAGTAAGTGTCGAGCCTAACCTCGGCGAAGTAGTGACGAGGCTAGGACACGACGACAAAGTGTACCTGTGGAGTTCAGTAGTATAGCAGAAAATAAACAAGAATATAGTTACGGGGAAGAACATGCTGGGGATAAGAGGGGCAACACTTGCTAAAACCATAGAATCAAGTATTGACAGGAATGTAGAAGTAAACAGGAAATAAAAACCCGAATCAAGTAAGATAGACAGGAGAAGGCACGACATGACCCCTCGTGCATAACCTCAAAATCACACGGCACGGAATGTCCCCTCATGCATAAATAATAATGACTCGGCACAGAATATCCCCTCGTGCATAAATAATAATCACTCGGCACAAAATGTCCCCTCGTGCATAAGTAATAATCACACGGCACAGAATGTTCCCTCGTGCATAAATAATAATCACTCGGCACGGAATATTCCCTCGTGCATAAATAATAATCACTCAACATAGAATGTTCCCTCGTGCATAAATAATGATCACTCGGCACATAATGTTCCCTCGTGCATGATGAATATAAAAACAACAATTGATATGAAATTTTAGCAATACGACATTTCAAATGTACAGAAAATAATCGACAAAATTCTATTGTCCCGGCAAGGGACTCAACTATAACAAATCTCACTCAGAAGTATAATATCAACAGTAAAACCCTCAACCGAACATATAATCAATAACTTTCTACGTCATGAAGTAACCTCAAGGTACAACTTCCAAGGTTCCCAATAATTCGACTCACGGGCATGCTTGAACACAACATATAGGTACCCGTCACCTCACCTATACGTTGGACATGAATTACACATAGAAAATAAGACTCTATACCCATTCCCTCAAGCTAAAGTTAGGCCAAACACTTACCTCGGCACCAAGAATGCAACTCAAGCCTCAATCACGGCCTTTCCTCGTGAATCCGACTCCAAAACGATAATATCTAGACATAATTGACTTAATAACATCAATAATTATTCAATAACTCAATTCCAAAGCCTCATTATACGTTTCCCATAATTCTTCCAAAAATACCAAAATTCGACCCCGGGCCTGCTTGGTCCAAACTCGAGGTTCGGACCAAAACCCCGATAACCCATTCCCCTACGAACCCGAATATACAATTTGTTTTGAAATCCCACCCCAAAAATGAGGTTGAATTCCCAAAATTTCCAAAAGTCCTAACTCTACCCAAAACCCCATTTCTTCCTTTGATTTCATGTTTTAAGACCTAGAATCTAGTGATTGATGAAGGATAATGGAAGAAATTAGAGTTAAGAACACTTACCTATGAAGCTATGGTGGAATGGTCTCCTAAGAATCGCCTAAGAAGAGTGGAGAAGAAGAAAATGGTGAAAGAATGTAAAAATACCGTAATGGTATTCTGTTTTGGCCTTTAAATAACTGGACGAATTAGCTCTATGCGATCGCGGAAAGGGAGTTGCAATCGCGTAGAGGCCCGAGTCACGTGCACTGCTATCGCGGAAAGGGAGTTGGGATCGCATAGGGTAGCTGGGCTTGGTTGTGCGATAGCGGACAGATTGGTGCGACCGCAGAAGGAAAATACCTAGCCCCTGCCCAGCTCTCCTATACTCTATGCGATTGCGGAAGTGCCTATGCGATTGCATAGAGTCACAGACCCCCCCCCCCTACACTACACTACGCGATCTCGGGGCAACCTATGCGATCTTATAGTGTAAAAATCTCAGACACCAGAGACATCATTTGAACACCAGATTATTCAACCTTTAAGCACCCCCGACACCTACCCGAAACTCACCCGAGCCCTCGGGGCTCAAAACCAAATATACACACGACTTCAAAATCATCCTACGAACTTATTCGAGTAATAAATCTTCCCAAAATAACATCAAAAACAATGAATTAACTCCAAAATCTATAGAATCTTTCTCAAACTTGATAAACTTCTAAATTCTCCAATTTTCATCCGAAAACACGTCAAACCAAGTCTGTTTCTTACAAATTTTACAGATAACTAACATAACACATATTGAACATGTCCCAAACTCCGGAACTATAATACGGCTCGATAACACAGATTTCACATCAAAGATCATTTTCAAAAGTCTTTATTATTTTCAAAAAATATTTTTCTTTAAAAATTAATTTCTTGGACTTGGGACCTCGGAATTCGATTCCGAGCGTACACCCAGGTCCCATATTTTCCTACAGACCCTCGAGGATAGTCAAATGGCGGGTCCGGGTCCGTTTACCAAAAATGTTGCCCCAAGTCAACTTTATTCAATTAATTATCATAAATTAAACTATTTAACACATTTCCACATAAAGGCTTCCCGGCTACGCGTCCGAGCTGCGCACGCGCATCGGGGTCAAATTAACGGAGGCTTTCGGGGCCTCAAAACACAATTTTTGTTAAATTTACACAGGATGACCTTTTGGTTCATCACAAGGGGTAAGATCCCAAATATCTAGAAATTGGACAGTTGTCCATTTTATGAGATAAGAAGGTACCAAAAAGTGGACAGTTGTCCATGTTTCTGTTAAGGAAAGATGTCTTTTCCCTGATTTTAGGGAATGCTGGCAGATTCCTTTTGGGGACCCTAATCCTTATCCCTTTCACTCTCTCACTCTATATAAAGACTCACCTTTTTTCTTCATTAGGGGGACACACTTACACATCTACCTACAGACCTAAACCTACACACAACTATAGACACACAAAAACATATACACACAGAAATTTCCTTAGAAATCACTAAGTCTGCACTACCTTGACTCCATTGCCTTTCACTTTCAAAAACATCTGGAAAACCATCTTTAGTATTTCAGAATAAAAAATATATTACTTTTCTAATCCTGGGTTTTCAAGTTCAAATTGAGTACTTTGATTTTGTACTGGGTTCATTGCTGCTGCATTCACTCAAAAGATTTCAGAGATTTATTTTCTTTACATTTGTTTCTTGCTGTTATCAAGGTATTATCCTTTACATTGTAAAATCTGAGTTTATTTTTATTCTAGCCCATGATTATTATCTTGGTGTTTTGGTTTGAATGATGTTTTCTCTTGTGTAAGTTAAATTAACGCCGAAAAATCAGTTGGTTTGAAGACTGTTTATATTGAAAGTTATGAGCAAGTCTGTAGATGGTTGTTCATGAATACTATTTAAGTCGTATTAATTTCATCACTAAGGCTGTCTAATAGTTGCTTCACATCTTTTTTCAAAACTCTTTGTATTTGTTTATGTCAAAAAATGATACCTTGAAAACTTATGCATTTAGTTACAACAATAGGAGTAAAACAATAATCAGAAAAGAATTGTAAGATTTGTTATAGATAAGTTGTAATAATTTAGTTACTACCTCTTTTCGTATAGCATGTTAGTTTATACATTAGTTAATGTGGTTGTATCATTTAATTCAAACAATTCTATGTTTTGTTAATTTTTAGAACTTTAGATTATGAAAAACTGAGTCTTCCGAGCAAACTGAACAGTAATTATGGTACATTTTCAAGCCCAAATCAATTGGATCTATGCGATTGTACTGTAGGTTTTCTTCTAATAAATCAAATTGACAATTCGATCAAAGGCATTTACTCTTTAAAGTTTTAAATACACAATGATTTTTAAACTTATCACTTTAACATAGTGTTAATATAAGAAATAGAAGGCTTAGGAAATCAATAGAAAAAAATTTAACCAAATTTCTATTGACTCTATTCACATCCCCAGACCCCTTAGCATTCTGTTTTTAAAGGTAAATGAAATATAAGTAAAAATTCTATAATTACCATTACAAAATAGACCACAAAAATTTTAGTCTCACATTTGTTCAAATAAATATGTATTGGGCCAGAGTCATTTGGACTTAGTCATTATCCGACCCAAAGTATCTAGTATAATTTCATTTAGTTGCTCATAAAGTGTGCATTGGGCCAGAGTTCATTTGGACTCAGTAATCACCAGACCCAAATCATCTTTGACTGAATTCATTTAGATGCTCTAAAACATGCATAGGGCTAGATTCATTTAGTCTCAGTCAGGCCCAAGTTCTTTTCAAATTAGACACTTCAACATATGCTCAGTTTTTAAAACTTAAAACATAAAACGACAAGGATAATTAGCAAGTTTTTAATCAAAAGCAGTCATGAGGAGGCGTAAGACAACATATATACAACCTGTAATCCATAATAACTATCACGTGTGTGCCAGGAACTAGTGTCACAAGTTCTACGTGCATACTAACAGAATATACAAAAGATATATTATACCCACTTTTTGAAGGAAATAGATGGGAAATAAGAAAAAGAAACCTCGTGGTGCTGCCGGATATCGCCAGGAAAAGCAGCTCACCGTGAAGTCAGGTCCGTCTATAATAAAAATCAAGCTCCGGTCCGACAACCAGATGCACCAGCCTCAGAACCTATACAATTAAGTACAGAGTGTAGAATGAGTACATAAATATATATGTACCTAGTGAGTATCCCGCCTAACCTCGAAGAGGTAGTGACGAGAGGTCGACATGACACTCACTAAGGTCTAACAATATAGTTTTAACAGAATATGATGAAAATGGTAGACATGTAAAGGCAGTGAAGCACCAAATATATATAAGGCACTGAAATCCAAGGAAGTACTGGAAATGAATAAGCAATTACTATTTCACCTTCCCCCAAATATCGGTCAAATCAATGTTCATGAATTTAGTAACAAATAAATCATGCGCATACAAGGTAAAGACAATTGGCCGGAGTCATAAGATAGTGATGTCCATGCACTGCTGAGGGTCGAACAACCCAAACCATAAGTGCACCTTTCCATAAAGTACTCACATCTATGCACTCCCGAGGATCGAACGGCCCGAACCAAAAGTGCATCTTTGTCATAAAGTAATCCTCTCTATGCACTGCCGAGGATCGAACAGCCCGAACCAAAATTTTATCTTTCAATCCGCCGTGGCGTACGGCCCGTTCCCATAAAAGTGGGGGAAATCACACTCCGCTCGCGGAATGTAAATTGCAAAGCGGTCACATGCACACACATTATTCCTTTTTAAATTACTTTTCAGTAAACAATTCCTTACAAATTTTCTCCAATTCCATGATCCCAGGGAAATAAGCCGCATGTAACATTCAATTTATTAATCATAGTTCATATCAAGTAAAAACACAAGGCATGATGTGGGCCTAACTACCCCGGACATAATAATAATAGTCGCGACGTATGGACTCTCGTCACTATGAACGTACGTAGCCCCCACAATTACCACATAGAGTATTTAAATCACTTAGGGGGATAGTTCTCTCTTACAATGTTAGAAAATATACTCACCTCGTGTCGAATCTACTCCCCGTACAAAGAACAAGCCCAAACTCCGAACTCCACACCCGAGAACTCAAAACTATCCAAATGTTATACAAATACATTAATTTATGCTCGAAGTATGGAAATTCTTCTACTTATTTAGTAAATTCATCATTCTTGAAGAAATCCCAAAATTCACCCCGGGCCCGTATGCTCGGATTCCAAAAATTCACGAAGGAAACACTCACCCATAGTCTAAGGATCATTAATATACGATTTTTACTTGATTTCATAGCTAATTGACGGGTAATCCTCTAAGTTCCTGAAAGCCCTATATTACTACCCAATTATTGACTTTTACTAATTAAGAAGGTTAACTTAACTAAGAATTCATGAATTAAACTAATTTTGGGGTAGAATTTACTTACCTCTCAGTAGTTGGGTCGTGGAGCCCTTTTCCCAATCTCTCAAAGTGTTTTAATGGAGGAAGGAATGAAGAAAACAATGAAGAATCCCGTATTTAAGAAACACACTGCCTGATAGTGGTTCCGCACCTGCGGCTCAAAGACCGTACATGCGGTCTCGCACCTGCGAAAATGGACGAGGAAGCCTGGGCCCGCATCTACGGAGAGGAGACCTCACTTTTTCTGCACCTGCGTGGCATGGGCTGCCCGCTGGGTGTCGCACCTGCGAGGCTGGGACTGCAGGAGTGGTCCCGCACATGCGACTATGCAAGCGCACCTGCGGTCACACCACAATAGGTGCAGTAGCAGCTATTTCAGCTGGTTTTTGGCCTCGTGCGTGTCCGGGAGGCACCTGGGCCCACCCGAGCCCCCGTCCAAATATACCAACAAGTCCCAAATCATAATACGGACTAGCTCGAGCCTTCAGAACACTCATTACAACGCTAAAACTCAAAATAACATCCAAAAACCCCTATAACCATAACTTAAGAACTTCAAGTTTTCTCGACTTTGCTAACAACGTGCCGAACCGACCTATACTGCTCGGAATGACACCAAATTTTGCAGGCAAATCATAAATGATATAACAGAACTATTTCCGGTTTTGGAATTCCGTTCGGACCTCGACAACTCAAAAACACATCCCAAACCACAATAGGAACTTAAGGAACTCTTATTTCAATATTGGGCGCCGAAACGCTCCCAGGTCATCCAAACCCCATTCTGAACATACGCCCAAGTCTGAAATCATCATACAAAGCTTCTGGAACCATCGGAACACGATTAATAGTTCGTTTACTAAAAATGTTGGCCGAAGTCAAATTTGGCCTTAAAGGCCAACCTGAAGGAACCAAATGTTCCAATATTGCTCTAAACACTTCTGAATCCTGGACCACCCGGCCCCGCAAGTCATAAATCACAATAAGCCGTTATGGGAAGTTTCATCTAGGGGAACGGGGTCCGATAATGCAAAACGACCGGTCGGGTCATTACATTCTCCACCTCTTAAAAAAAATTTTGTCCTCGAACGGGTTAGAATCATACCTGAAAGTGCCGAATAAGTATGGATATCTGCTCCGCATGTCCTCCTCGGACTCCCAGGTTGCTTCCTCGACTGGTTGGCCCTTCCATTGGACCTTCACTACAGAAACCCTCTTGGACCTCAACTTGCGACGCTGTCTATCAATAATGGCAAGTGGCTCCTCCTCGTAACCCAACCTCTCATCCAACTGAATAGTGCTGAAATCAACCACGTGAGAGATGTTGGCGTGGTACCTCCGGAGCATAGATACCTGAAAACCTGGATGAACTCCTAATAAACTGGGAGGTAAGGCCATCTCATAAGCAACCTCCCCAACTCGCCTCAACACCTCGAAGGGACCTATAAACCTCGGGCTTAGCTTGCCCTTCTTTCCAAACCTCATAATACCCTTCATCGGTGAGACTTTCAACAAGTTCTTATCTCCCTCCATAAATGATACATCACGCGCCCTCTGATCCGTGTAACACTTTTGTCTGGACTGTGCTGTACGGAGCCTCTCCTGAATCAACTTCACTATCTCCAAAGCGTCCCTCACCAGGTCACTACCATATAACTTAGCCTCTTTAGGCTCAAACCACCTGATAGGGGAACGACATCGCCGACCATACAAAGCCTCAAATGGGGCCATCTCGGTGCTGGACCGGTAACTATTATTATATGCAAACTCAACCAAAGGCAAGAACTGGTCCCCACTAACCTCTGAAGTCAATCACGCATGTCCTGAGCACGTCCTCCAATATCTTAAATGTATGCTCCGACTGGCCATCAGTCTGAGGGTGAAATGTCGTACTGAGATCTATCTGGGTGCCCATCTCACTATGCAATGCTCTCCAGAAATGTGAGGTGAATTGAGGTCCTTGATCAGATATAATGGACACCGGCACACCGTGCAACTGGACTATCTCCCGAATGTAGATCTGGTCTAACCTCTCAGAAGTATAAGTAGTGGCTACAGGAATGAAATGTGCTGATTTGGTCAATCTATCCACAATGACCCAAATTGCGTCAACCTTCCGCAAAGTACTAGGCAACCCAACCACGAACTCCATAGTGATGCACTCCCATTTCCACTCAGGAATGGGCATCTGCTGAAGTAGGCCTCCTGGCCTCTGGTGCTCATACTTAACCTGTTGGCAGTTAAGACACCTAGTCAGATACTCCACAACGTCCCTCTTAATCCGCCTCCATCTCTAATGCTGCTTCAAATCACGATACATCTTTGTAGAACCAGAATGAACAGAGTACCGTGAACTGTGTGCCTCCTCTAGAATCCTCTCCCTCGGGCCATCAACTTTAGGAACACATAAGCGGCCCTGAAGTCTCAAAAAACCATCCTCGCCAATAGTAACCTCCTTTGCCCTACCCTGAACCACTGTCTACCGAAGCTCTGCTAAGCACGGATCATAGAACTATCGGGCCTTAATCTCCCCCAATAACGAAGACTCAGCAACTACATGTGCTAAAACTCGACGAGGCTCTGAAAGGTCTAATATCATCAGGCGATTGGCAAAGGACTGAATGTCCAAGGCTAGAGGTGTCTCCTCTGCTGCAATATAAGCTAAGCTACCATACTCTCCACCTTCCTGCTCAAAGCATCTGCTACCATATTTGCCTTGCCCGAATGATAAATAATGGTGATATCATAATCCTTCAACAACTCGAGCCATCTGCGCTGCCTCAAATTAAGATCCCTCTTCTTGAAAAAGTGCAGCAAGCTACGGTGGTCTGTATAAACCTCACAGGACACTCCATACAAGTAGTGCCTCCAAATCTTAAGAGCATGAAAAATCGCCGCCAACTCTAAATCGTGCACGGGATAATTTTTCTCATGAAACTTCAGCTGACGCGAAGCATAGGCAATAACTCTCCCCTCCTGCATCAACACACATCCCAAACCAACGCGCGAAGTGTCACAATACACTATATACATCCCATAATCGGAAGGCAATACCAGAACTGGCGCTGAAGTCAATGCCGCCTTGAGCTTCTGAAAGCTCACATCACACTCGTCAGACCATTGAAACGGGGCATTCTTCCGAGTCAATATGGTCAGTGGAGCTGCAATAGAAGAGAACCCTTCCACAAATCGGCGATAATATCCTACTAGGCCAAAAAAGCTCCTGATCTCTGTAGGTGAAGTAAGACGCGACCAACTATGAACTGCCTCGATTTTCTGAGGATCAAACTTGATACCTTCTCCGGATACCACATGCCCCATGAATGCTACGGACTCCAACCAGAATTCACACTTGGAGAACTTAGCATGTAGCTTCTGTTCCCCCAAGGTCTGAAGCAGAACTCTCAAATGTTGTTCGGGTTCCCCCAGGCTACGTGAGTAAATCAAGATGACATCTATGAAGACAATGACAATGAAATCAATATACGGCCTAAACACCTTATTCATCAAGTCTATAAATGCTGCTGGGGCATTAGTCAAGCCAAAGGACATCACCAGGAACTCATAGTGGCCATATCTCGTACAAAAAGCAGTCTTCGGAACATTTGAAGCCCGAATCTTCAACTAATGATATCCTGATCTCAAATAAATCATAGAAAACACCCGAGCGCCCTGCAACTGGTCAAACAAATCATCGATACGCGGCAAAGGACACTTGTTCTTAATGGTAACCTTGTTCAACTGGCAGTAATCAATACACATCCGCATAGACCCATCCTTCTTCTTCACAAATAGAACTGGAGCACCCCACGGCGATACAGTCGGTCGGATAAACCCCTTAGCCAACAACTCCTCAAGCTGCTCCTTCAACTCCTTCATCTCCTTCGGAGCCATACGATACAGGGGAATGGAGATTGGCTGGGTTCCAGGAGCTAAATCAATGCAGAAATCAATATCACAGTCCGTAGGCATGCCCAGAATGTTCGAAGGAAATAGATCGGCAAACTCTCGAACAACTGGCACTGAATCAACCGGCGGAGACTGAGTGGTGGTGTCCTGCACATAAGAAAAATACGCCAGAAAACCCTTCTTGACCATATGTCTAGCCTTCATGAATGAAATAACACGGCTGGCTACACTAACTGAGAAAGCTCTCCACTCCAGCCTAGGTGACTCAGACATGGCTAAAGTAACTATCTTGGCATGGCAATCTAGCACGACGTGATAAGGAGATAGCCAATCCATGCCTAGAATAACCTCAAAATCAACCATGTCGAGCAATAAAAGGTTCGCTCTGGTCTCGAACCCACATAAGGTGATCACACAAGACCGATAGATTCGGTATACCACCACAGAATCGCTCATAGGAGTGGACACATATATAGGAGAACCCAAGGACTCACAAGGAGCATCTGAAAAATTAGCAAATAATGCTAAAACATATGAATAGGTGGATTCTGGGTCAAATAATATTGAAGCCTCTCTACCACATACTGAGATAATACATGTGATCACGGCATCTGAGGCCACTGCATCTGATCTAGCCGGAATGGCATAGAATCTAGCTGGAGTACCGGAAAGTTGAGCTCCACCAGAGTGAACAAGAGCTGCCTGACCTCCTCCTGATTAGCCTCCACCTCTTGGACGACCCCTATCGCCTTATCCTCCACCTCTAGGTGGTCGTACTGCTGGCGCCAGACCTATAGGCTGATAAATTTGTTGTACGTCCTTGCCCCGAAGCCTGGGACAATGCCTCCTCATATGATCTGGCTCTCCACACTTGTAACAATCCCCAGGTACCATAGTCTGCTATCCCGAAGAAGAACCTTGAATGGCCGGAGGGCGATGTGGGCCCTCTGGCATAGCACTGAAGTAGGGGTCAGAGGATCTCGGATGACTGGGATAACTACTAGATGAACTCCGAATGGCTGGAGGACGGTCGGAACGCGCTAGCATGGCACTGAAATGAGGCCTCGTAGGAACACCTCGGGGAGGTGGTGGAGGTGCTGAATGTAAAGGCTTGCTGGGCTGACCACTGCTAAACTAACCTCTGCCCCTAGCTCGAGCACCTCTGAAATCTCCAGAGCATCTAGCCCTCTTGTCCTACTTCCCCTTGTCCCTGCTCCTCGACCGATACCCCTCTATTCTGCGAGCAATCTCTACCACGAGCTGATAAGGGGTACCCATCTCCACTTCTCGGGCCATGGTGGCCCTAATACCTTGATGCAACCCAGCCACAAATCTTCGCACCCTCTTTGCATCAGTAGGTAGTATCATGAGTGCATGGCGAGACAACTCTGAAAATCTTGCTTCATAATTTGTCACCGACATATGTCCCTACTCTAGCCGATCAAACTAATACTGCAGCTCTTCCCTCTCAGAGGGTGGGATATATCTATCCAGAAACATCTGCGTGAACTGCTCCCAAGTGACAGGAGGAGAATCTGCTGGCCTGCTGAGAATATAGGACTGCCACTATCTGCGAGCTATGCCCTATAACTGGAAGGTAGTAAAATCCACTCCATGGGACTCTAGTATCCTTATGTTATGCAGTCTGTACCTGCACCTATCCACAAAGTCATGGGCGTCTTCGTCTCGCTTACCCCCAAAGACCGGAGGGTGCAATCGAGTCCATCTATCCAATAACTTCTGCGGATTGTCGTCCGCAGCTGGTCTGGGCTCTGGTGTTGCTGCAACAGGCTGGACCCCACCCACGGGTAGTGTACCCGGGGTATGATGTAATGCTGCTGCTTGGACTGTAGGGCTCTGAACTCCCCCTCCTTCCTGAGAAGTGGTAGGATATGCTGGAAATAAACTAGCCTGGGACATAGTGTCCATAAATCTCATCATACGGCCCATGACTTCCTGGAAGCCTGTCGCCGTCATCAAGCCTACTGGAGCAGGATCTGCTGGAGGCGCCTCGTCCTGCTCCTCTATGACAGGTTCTTCTGGTGGCGGAACCGGAATAGCTCTGGGACGCCCTCATCCACTACCGCAGGCCGGTGTCCTCCCCTGGCCTCTACCGCAGCCTTAGACAACGGGGGTAGCGGCCATTCCCGAGTCTGGAACATCAGATGCACGCGTCCTCACCATCTATGAGAGAATAGAAGAATGAGTTTACTAAATCATCTACTGCACGATAGAGTAACAACAAAGAGAGGTTTCCCAACACCTTATAGCCTCCTGAAGATAAGTACAGACGTCTCCGTACCGATCCGCAAGACTCTACTGGGTTTGCATGTGACTCGTAAGAGTTACGTGAACCTAGTGCTCAAATACCATGTTGTCACGACACGAAATCCTAACTTAGGTCGTGTTGGTGCCCAACGATGGGGTCAGGCAAGCCAACACTCAATTTACTAAGGGTTCTTTCTTATTAGATTAGACATTTCAACATATGCTCAGTTTTTAAAACTTAAAACATAAAACGACAAGGATAATTAGCCAGTTTTTAATCAAAAGAAGTCATGAGGAGGGGTGAGCCAATATATATACAACATGTAATCCATAATAACTATCACATGTGTGCCAGGAACTACTGTCACAAGTCCTACCGGCATACTAACAGAATATACAAAAGATATAATATACAATCTCATTGTCTGGAGGAAATAGGAAATAAGCAAAAGAAACCCCATGGTGCTGCCGGATATCTCTAGGTGAAAGCAACTCACCGTGAAGTCAAGTCTGTCTATAATCAAAATCAAGCTCCGGTCCGAGAACTAGATGCACCAGCCTCAGAACTTGTACAATTAAGTACAGAAGTGTAGCATGAGTACATAAATATATATGTACCCAGTGAGTATCCCGCCTAACCTCAAAGAGGTAGTGCCGAGAGGTCGACATGACACTCACTAAGGTCCGACAATATAATTTTAACAGAATGTGATGAAAACGATAGGCATGTAAAGGCAGTGAAGCAGCAATTATATATAGGGCACTGAAATCCAAGGAAGTACTGGAAATGAATAAACCATTGCTACTTCACCTTCCCCCAAATATCTGTCAAATCAATGTGCATGAATTTAGTAACAAATAAATCATGTGCATACAGGGTAAAGACAACCGGCCGGAGTCATAAGATAGTCATGTCCGTGCACTGCTGAGGGTCGAACGACCCGAACCATAAGTGCACATTTCCATAAAGTACTCACAACTATGCACTGCCGAGAATTGAACGGCCCGAACTAAAAGTGCATCTTTTCCATAAAGTAATCCTCTCTATGCACTGCCAAGGATTGAACGGCGCGAACCAAAAGTGCATCTTTCAATCCGCCGTGGCGTACGACCCGTTCCCGTAAGAGTGGAGGAAATCACACTCCGCTCGCGGAATGTAAATTGCGAAGCGGTCACATGTACACACATTATTCCTTTTTAAATTACTTTTCAGTAAACAATTCCTTACAAATTTTCTCAAATTCCATGATCCCAGGGAAATAATATGCATGTAACATTTAATTTATTAAGCATATATTTTATATCAAGTAAAAACACAAGACATGATGTGGGCCTAACTACCCGGACATAATAATAATAGCCGCTACGTACGGACTCTCGTCACTGTGTACGTACGTATCCCACACAATTATCACATATAGCATTTAAATCACCTAGGGGGACAATTTCCTCTTACAAGGTTAGAAAGGAGACTCACCTCGTGTCGAATTTACTCCCCGGACCAAGAACGCACCCGAAACTCCGAACTCTACACCTGATAACTCGAAACTAACCAAATGCTATACAAATAAATTAATTTATGCTTAAAGTATGGAATTTCTCCTACTTATTTAGTAAATTCATCATTCTTGAAGAAATCCCAAAATTCACCCCGGGATCGCATGCTCGGATTCCAGAAATTGACGAAGTCAACGCTCACCCATAGTCTAAGTATCATTAATGTACGATTTCTACTTGATTTCATAGCTAATTGACAGGTAATCCTCTAAATTCCCGAAAGCCCTAGGTTACTACCCAATTCTTGATTTTTACTAATTAAGGTTAACTTAACTAAGAATTCATGAATTATACTAACTTTGGGGTAGAATTTACTTACCTCTCAGTAGTTCGGTCGTGGAGCCCTTTTCCCAAGCTCTCAAAGTGTTTTAATGGAGGAAGGAATGAAGAAAACAATGAAGAATCCTGTATTTAAGAAACACACTGCCTGACAGTGGTTCCGCACTTGCGGCTCAAGGACCGCACCTGCGAGCAACGGCTCGAACCTGCGGAATGGACGAGGAATCCTGGGCCCGCACCTGCGGAGAGGAGACCGCACCCGCGGCTTCGCATCTGCGGAACTTTTTCCGCACCTGCAAAGAATGGGTTGCCCGTGCGGGTCGCACCTGCGAGGCTGGGACAGCAGGAGGGGTCTCGCACCTACGACTGGGGAACTGCACCTGCGGTCACACCAGAACAAGTGCACCAGCGGCTATTTCAGCTGGTTTTTAGCCTCGTGTGGTGTCCGGGAGGCACCTCAGCCCACTCGAGCCCCCGTCAAAGTATACCAACAAGTCCCAAATCATAATACGGACTTTCTCAAGCCTTCGGAACACTCAAAAAAAGGCTAAAACTCAAAATCACATCCCAAAACCCCTAGAATCATCACTTAAGAACTTCAAGTTTTTTTGACTTTGCTAACAACGCGCCGAACCGACCTATACTACTCGGAATGACACAAAATTTTGCAGGCAAGTTATAAATAACATAACGGAACTATTCTCGGTCTCGGAATTCCCTTCGGACCTCGAAATCTCAAAAACATGCCCCAACCCACAATAGGAACTTAAGGAACTCTTATTTCAATATTGGGCGCCGAAATGCTCCCGGGTCATCCAAAACTCATTCCGAACATACGCCCAAGTCCGAAATCATCATGCGAAGCTGCTGAAACCATCTAAACTCGATTACGAGGCCGTTTACTAAAAATATTGACCGAAGTCAAATTTGGCCTTAAAGGCCAACCTGAAGAAACCAAGTGTCAATATTGCTCTAAACACTTCTGAATCCCGGACCACCCGCCCACACAAGTCATAAATCACAATAAGCCTCTATGGGAAGTTTCAGTTAGGGGAACGGGGTCCGATAATCCAAAACGACCAGTCGGGTCGTTACAGACGTGGTCCAGATTTTTTAAAAATTAATTCAAGGTACGCGTCCGCGCGACTCTGACCAAACTTTTTCTTAAATAAACTAAGTGTTGAGAATAGTGTACACGTACGCGTGACCTGATTTTTGACACGCTAAACTAAACAAGTATACGTAAGTGTAACTCGTCTTAAGATAAATTTTTAAATACGATTAATCAAGTAATTAGAAGCGGTAAAAGCTAAATATTCATAGGTTCTAAAATGAGTAATTAGATATAACAAGCCAAGTATATATCTCTAAGCGACCGTGCTAAAACCATAGAACTTGGGAGTGCCTAACACATTCTCCCGGGTTAAATGAATTCCTTACCCGGTCCTCTGGTTTTGCAGACTTTAAAACAGAGTCAAAACTTCCTCGATATGGGATTTAAAAATAAATTGTGACTTGGAACACCGTAAATAAATAATTCGGAGTGGAGACTCTAAAGAATAAATAAATAATTTCATTTCAAATAATGCCATTTAAATTGGAAAAAAATGCTCTTATCCCTCTTTCGGGAAAAAAAGAGGTGTGACAACCCTAGTATTGTTAAATTAATTGCATTAGTGATAGCTTTGGCTACTTGTTTATATTGTTATCTACCTCTTTACATCTTTATTTTTAATCTTTTTATTTTAGATCTTTATTGCACATTTCCTTTGTGACCATTAGTTTTAGATTATATCCCCTTTAGCTCTTGTATTGTATTTCTTCACCTATTTTTCTATTGTTTAGTTGTTGTAACGACCCGGTCGGTTATTCCGAGAGTTATAGTCCCATTTCCCCCATTTCTGTTTCATTATATGTTTTTCAGCTTTATTATGTTGCGTCGGGTTAGTTGGCTCACATTCATAGTGATTTTGGAGGGAAATGAGACACTTAGTCTCTTAATTTGGAATTTAAGTTGGAAAAGTCAACCGGAAGTTGACCTATGAGTAAGAGATCTTGGATTAGGGTTTTTATGGTTTGGATAGATTCGTTATGTGATTTTTGACATAGTAGTGTGTTCGCAGTGTAATTTGGAGGTCCGTGGTAGAATTAGACTTGAATTGGCAAAATTGGAAATTTGGCGATTTCCGGTCGGCAGTGGAAAGTTAGATATCAGGGTCGGAATGGAATTTCAGAAGTTGGAATAGGTTCATAGTGTCATTTGTGACGTGTTTGCAAAATTTTAGGTCATTATGACGTGGTTGTTTTGTTTCAACATCGTTGGCGAATTTTGGAAGTTTAGAAATCCTTAGGCTTGAATTTTGGGGGTTAATTCGGTGTTTTGGTGTAGTTTTGGGTGTTCCACAAGTTCACTAAGTTCAGGTATTGATATGTGACCTATTGGTGTTGTTGGTTGAGGTCCCGAGGGCCTCGAGATTATTTCGGATGGCTAACAGGAGGTTTGAAAATGGAAGTGAGCAGTTGGTGCTGCTATTTATGGTGTTCCACACCTGCGGAAGGGGAAGCGCAAGTACGGTGGTCGGTGGTGCGGTGAAGGACGTAGATGCAGAGAAGGGAGCCTGGTGCTCGATCTCAAATGCGGAGAGTGGGTGGCACCTGCAAGCCCGCAGGTGCGGAATGAGCATAGTAAGTGAGATCCGCAGATGCGGACCATTGGACCGCAAGTGCGCTATTTTGACCGCAAATGCGGAAATGCCTGGGCAGAAGGTATATAAAGCACCCTTCGCGAATTTTGGCCAATCTTCACCATTTTTCTTTCGGTTTTTGAAGCTTTTGGAGGGTTGTGAAGAGGTAATCAAGGGGGAATTCGTTGAGGTAAGATTTTTGAATTTAACACTCGTATCTGTGATGAATTTCAGTTGTTTAAGCATGAAAAATGTAGAAATTATGGGTGAAAATTAGGGAAATTATGGCTTGAAATTGGAGAGTTTAATTTGAGAAATTGAAGGCTCAAACGAGGGCGAATTTCAGTAAATTTGGCATGAATGGACTAGTGAGTGGAAGAGGTTTCTAGTTTTGCAACTTTTGTTGGATTGCGAGACGTGAGCCTGGGGGTCTGGTTTGGCCAATTTCGGGATTTGTGGTTTAATTTGATAATTTTTATGTGGACTTAAATCCTTTAGCATATATTAATGATAATATACTGATTTGGATAGATTCGAAGCGATTTGTGGCCGAGTCAAGCGACAAGGGCGTTGCGGAGTTGATTTTCGTCTGGTTAGAGGTAAGTAACAATTCTAAATATAGACCCGAGGATATGAAACCCCAGAAGATTGTACTATATACTATATTGAGGTGACGCACATGCTAGGTGACGGGCGTGTGGGAATGCACCATTAGGATTGTGGCTTGGTCCATTTTGTAGCAACTATAGAGTTTCATATTTTGATTAAAGCTGCATAATTGCTATATGTTTTAGAAAACATTCTTATAATTTGGGTTGAATGCCATGTTTGGGGCCTTGTGCCGTACTGTTTGGACCCTCAGGGGTATTTTTTACTATCCTCACACTATTTTGATTTGAAAGCATATCCTCAGTCATGATTGTTCCTGTTTACTGTTTAATTCAGTTTCCTTACTCTATTTTAAAAACATATGAAAGTTGTTTTGGGCTGAGTCCCCTGATTTTTACTGTAATACCCGAGTAGCTTGTGAGGTTGATGACTGAGTAAGGCTGAGGGCCTGATTGTGAGGATATATATATGGATCGGGTTGCACGCCACGACACGATCAGGTTGCACGCCGCAGCAATATATGGATCGGGCTGCACGCCGCAATGATATTTGATCGGGATGCACGTTGCAGCAATATAGCGCTTGGGCTGTATGAGCCCTTCTGGATTCTTTACACCCACAGTGAGCGCAACTGCCTACTGAGTGTGAGTGCGGAGTGAGGAGTGTTGAGTGACAAGTAATTGGGAGGCTTTCCCGAGGGGCTGTTCATGAGTGGTATTATGCCCGAGGGGCTTGTTAATGAAATCATAATTTTCATTTTATTTTTATATTGAGACTCCATTAAAAATGTTGAAGATATTCATACATGTTTCCATCAAAACTGGAGTTTTAAGTGATATTTTGAGTTGAACAATGATTTGACACTTGTTGTTTCATTGAGACTTTAAAATCTTGAACTCTATGTGATTTTTACTGCTCGTTATTACACTCAGTCTTTATTTATAGTTGTTACTTACTGAGTTAGCGTACTCACATCACTCCCTACACCTTGTGTGCAGATCCAGGTTCCACAGGTCATCCGAGTGAGTGCTGATTTTCCTCAGTTTATTCCAGAGCTTAGCAAGGTAGCTGCACGGTGATTGCAACCTTGCTTTTCTCCCTCCTATCTCCCAGTTGTTCATTTTTATTAGATTTATCTTGTCATATTAGTAGACTGTATCAGACTTGTATCCTAGATACAGATGACTAGTGACACCCGAGGTCGGGCCGTTCGTTTTATATTTGCTTACTTTCACTTGTTTTTAAATGTTTAATGAAAGATTTATGAGGAAAAAGATTTGAAATTGAATTATTGAAGAGAATTATTGTATGTTTTGAATAACGAATTGGCTAGCTTAGTACTGCGATAGGCGCCATCACGGCGGGGTAGTTTGGGTCGTGGCAATTGTAGATTATAGTTCGTTTAATTCCTTTGTTTTATTTCTCCACCTGTTTGTTTGACCTTTAGTAGATATTATAGTTCCCGTTAGTTACTTGATTTTATTTCTTCACCTGCTTTGCGACCTTTAGTGGTAGATTATATTTCGGTAATTCATTTTATTTTTGTCGCTTGTCTTCTAGATAGTGCATGCGTAGTGACTCATAAATTATAGTGGCTTTGGTGAATGATGGTCAGGTAAGGTCTTGTCCTCGGGGGTGTCAGCGGGGGAGAGAGGGTGTGGGGGATAAAGGGGTAAGAGGGCTAAGGGATCTACTAGACTGAGAGTGGGGTCTTGGAACATAGGAACTTTAACTTGAAAATCTGTAGAGTTAGCAAAGATTCTCGAGAAAAGGAAGATTAATTTAGCTTGTATACAGGAGACTAGGTGTGTAGAGGATAAGTCGCGTGACGTGGGCAGTTTCAAACATTGGTATTCTGGGAGGGTGAGGGCAGGAACGGGGTAGGTATCTTAGTTCATAAGGACCTCCGTGAACTAGTGGTGGAGGTTAGGAGGGTGAATGACATGCAGATGACTATTAAGCTCGTTGTTGGAGCTTTTACTTTGAACATAATCAGTGTGTACGCTCCCCAAGCAGGCTTGAATGAGGAAGTCAAGAGGCGTTTCTAGGAGGATTTGAATGATATGGCGCATGGTATCCCGCATGTCCTGAAGCTTTTCATATGAATAGATTTCAACAGTCACATTGGAGCGATATCTAGGGAGGATTGATGATGTGCATGGTGGACTTGGTTTTGGAGATAGATTCGGAGGAGGAACGTCTTTGTTGGAATTTGCTAGAGCATTTGATTTGGTCATAGAAAACTCAAGTTTTCCGAAGAAGAGGCAGCACTTGGTCACTTTCCGAAATTCGATGGCCATGACTCAGATTGATTATTTACTCTGCAGGAAGTCCGATAGAGGTCTTTGCATGGATTACAAGGTTATCCTGAGGAGGATGAGGGAGATACATAGCCAACATAAGGATCAAGCGGGGATCCTTGACGAAAGCTAAAGCGTAGAAGTTGGGTGTCAAGCTGGTGACTATGGGGGCTTGGAGGAGTAGTGGGGACGCAAGCTCTATGTGGACCACGACTGCACAGTGCATTAGGGAAGCCGCGAGATATGTATTAGGGGTCTCGAAGCGTTACTCTAGTAGTCACAAGGGAGACTAGTGGTGGAATGGAGAGGTGCAAGGAAAAGTAAAAACCAAGAATGCAGCGTATCTGAAGCTAATGGAAAGTGTAGAAGACGAGGAGAAGAGGGAGAATTGGGAGCATTATAAGTTGGCTAAGAAAGAAGCAAAGCTAGCAATTACGGCGGCCAAAACTGCAGCTTTTAGTCATTTGTATGAGTAACACGAGGGCCAAGGTGGGGATAAGAGGTTGTTAAGGTTAGCCAAGGTGCAAGAAAGGGAGACGCATGACTTGGACCAAGTGAAGTGCATCGAGGAAGAAGAAGGTAGAGTTTTGTTAGGTGAGGGGATTATCCGTCGGAGATGGAAGACCTACTTCCATAGTTTCTTGAATGAGGAGGGGGCAGGAGCATTGTAATGGGTGATTTGGAACTCTCCGGGAGTTGTTGTGACTTTGGGTATTGTAGGCGGATTAGAGTTGATGAAGTTGAGGGGGCTATGAGTAAGATGTGCAAGGGCAAAGCGACCGGGCCGAATAAAATTCCGGTGGAGTTTTGGAAGAGTGTGGGCAAGGAAGGCTTGGAGTAGCTCACTAGGTTATTTAATATCATTTTTAGAACAAAGAAGATGCCCGAAGAGTGGAGGGGGAGCACAATGGTTCCTGCATAAAAGAACAAGGGGGACATCCAAAATTTCAATAACTATCGGGGTATCAAGCTGCTTAGCCATACTATGAAAGTCTGGAAGAGAGTGGTAGAGAAAAGGGTGTGGAGCCGTGTTTCTATTTTCGAGAATCAGTTTGGATTTATGCCGGGACGTTCGACAAAAAAAACCATCCACCTTGTTAGGAGATTGATAGAGCAGTATAGGGAGAGAATGAAGGACTTGCATATGGTGTTCATTGACTTAGAAAAGGTATGCGATAAAGCTCTGAGGTAGGTTTTGTGGAGATGTTTGGAGACTAGAGGTGTACTTGTTGCCTACATTAGGTTGATTAAGGACATGTATGATGGAATAACGACCATAGTGAGGACGGTTGGTGGGGACTCTAACCGTTTCCCGGTTATAATGGGGTTGCATCAGGGGTCGGCACTCAGCCCTTTTTTGTTTGCTCTGACCATGGACGTTCTGACACGCCACATCCAAGGGGAGATGTCGTGGTGCATGCTATTTGCAGATGATATTGTATTGATTGACGAGATGCAAGACGGTCTCAACACACAATTAGATGTGTGGAGGCAGACCCTGGAATCTAAAGGTTTCAAGTTGAGAAAGACCAAGACATAATACATGGAGTGCAAGTTTAATGGCGAGACTCAAGGAGGGGAAGGGGAGGGAGGCTGGACTCGCAGGTCATCCCCAGGAGAGGAAGTTTTAAGTACCTTGGGTCTATTATTCAGGGGGATGGTGATATTGATGTCACACATCATATTGGGACCGGATGGATGAAAAGGAGACTCACTTCCGATTTTTAGTGTGACAAGAAGGTGCCACCGAAACTTAAGGGTAAGTTCTATAGAGTGGTGGTCAGACCAACGATGTTGTATGAGGCTGAGTGTTGGCCAGTCAAGATTGCTCATGTCTAGAAGATGAAGGTATCAGAGATGAGGATGTTAATATGGATGTGCGGGAACACCAGTTAGATAGGATCATAAATAAGGTTATTCGGGCCAAGGTGGGTATGGCCCATATTGAGGACAAGATGCGGAAAGCGCGGCTTAGGTGGTTTACTCATGAGGAGGAGGAGCACAGACGACCCGGTGAGGAGGTGTGAGAGGTCGAAATTAGAGGGCCTACGGAGAGATAGAGGTAGGACAAAGAAGAGGTGGAGATAGGTGATTAGGAAAGACATAGCGCAACTTCAGCTGACCGAGGACATGACCCTTGATAGGATGGTTTGGAGGTCGAGAATCAGGCTAGTAGAGTAGGTAGTCTACAATGTTCATAACAATAGTATTGACACGCAGTCTAGCTTTCTGTTGGTAGTAGGTTTTTATGACTAAAAGTTGTTTCATTAATTGTTGATCACCTTACTATATTTTTATTTTATTTTTTTGCTTTTATATGGATTTTTGTACTGTCCCTTCTTGTCTATATTTTAATTAATGTGAGGCTTATGTTCTCCTAAGCCGAAGGTCTATTGGAAACATCCTCTCTAACATCACAAGGTAGGGGTAAGGTCTATATAAACACTACCCTCCACAGACCCCACGGTGTGGGATAATACTATATGTTGTTATTGTTGTTGTTGTAAAGGCTTAAGATAATTAGAAAGTTCTACCGGCTAATATAACAGATGGCATCCGATAGAAACCGAGAGGGTGACGTTCCTCCTCATTTAGGGATCTTCGGAGGGGGCAGAATAAATTATGCCCAAAATTACCATGAACTGAGGACTGGGTAGGAGGGATATCCTCCTCTCGGACAACTGCAGCCGGTGGAGATGATGTAGCAGTTGCTAGTGGCGAAAGCAATGGCGATGAAGAAGGATAAGAAGCTAATAGCGTTGTAGGTTTAGAAGCGGTTGCCGCAAACGCAACACTGGTTGTTGGTTTCTCATTAACCAAAGATGGAAGGGCCCTAGTACTTAGCCTCATGGTACCGGGCACAGCGAATGGGACTCGGAAGCGAGAGTTAGCACTTTTTACCAAATCATACCCCAGAGTGTCGATGCATCGTCTTCGGTTGGTGCAACTAACTCATTAGATTGAGCATTCTATTGATGAAAGTCACCGTCTTCTATGTATAAAAGCCCCCTCATCACTGCCTTCTCCATCATCGTCGATCACCATAGTGTCTATGGTCGGCTCAGGCGCAACACTCATCACCACATCATCTGAAGATGACTCGGGCGCGATAATCTTTGCCTTTTCTCCCCTAGTCACAGATGAATGTCTCTTTTTTTGTTTCTTTTCTCGGGCCGGGGACTCTAAGAAGAAGAACTTGTGCCATAAGCAAGTCTGAAGACACTTGTTCAGGTGAAAGCCACTTACAACAGCCATGTCGCATCAGCGGGATCAGCCTAAACATCATCCTCGGGGGACGACAACTGAGCCCTAGGGTAGACCTGGATTCAACAAGAGATCAAGGTTAATCATTTTTCTATACGAAAGGTAAAAACAATATGAGTTTGACTTACCATGAATTTTTTGCTTTTCACCTATATTTAAGGGCGAAGTCTTTCCACGTGCAGATCTCGGGCGTAGTGACATCAAAATTCTATGGACCCATTGATCTAAGCCTTAAATCCTAGATGGTGTCCACTAAGTTGTTCAAATAAGTAAAAGAAGAAAGGTCAGTAACAGCATGGGGCAATCTTTAACTAGAAGAAGGAACTGATGATGAACTTACAATTACGGTTCCATAATTCTAGAAAGGATGGAGTCGTGTCCGAAATTATGTCTCTGGCAGTAACTGCAGTGAATCGTTCCATAAACCCACGATCGATGTTGTCATTCATTCTGTTTAGCAAATCTTGGTGGCCACATTTGCTGAAATTTATCACCCCTGCGAAAAATCTTAGGGGAATAAAGGTTCATTAATCGAGCCAACCATAGCTCCTCTCCAGTATCATGTCATAGACGCTGAAGACAAGCAATTGTCCTCCACACAGAAGGACTTACTTGTGTTAGGGATACCTTGTAGTGGATGTAGAACTCCACGATAACGGAATCAAGCTCCCCGCTGAAAGAAAATGGTCTCAAAGTGAAAGGATACGTATAAAACTATGTGAAACCCTTTTTGGGTAAGGTTATCCACTTGGCCAGATAAGGAGAAATGAATTTTAGATCATTACATTAGCAGTCTTCATTCACATCAAGAATGCTGGAAGGACGGATGGACGAAGGATACACACCAACAACCCACGTGCAAATGTTGATAGAAGGATACTTCTCTTCGAAGTCCTTAGTTGTGACAAGATTCCTTGGGATAATGGTTCTCACCGTAGGAGGAGCAGCATCATTATCTTTACATTTTCTCGTTGAGGAACTGAGATTTCTGAAAGAAGAGGCCATTGTTATCAGAAGGGAGAAAAGGGTTTTTTTTACTGAAGAAGAAGATTTGAGAAAGTTAAAGACAAGTATGAGTTGAGCAAAGATAGTTCGACATAGTTTGGATAGTTATGAAGTGTAAATGAAGAAATTTGATCCGTCTAAGTAAAGGATTAGGCGACTAAAATCGTTGCCATAATTACTTCGATAACCAGCAAACGTGTTGTTGAATCATGGGATGTCACGTGTTCATGGAATTAAATGTGGAGAGACGTGTGTCTAATCAACTGTCAGACACTTCTCAGAGGGGTCAAAAAATTTCCAGCAAAAAAAGGTATCATTACCAACTTCCTAGTGACATAGGGTTATGCCTCCGGAAAGCAGGAGGAATATCTGTATAGGGTAAAATATGTTTATATTTTATGATTACATAAGGAAGCGATACGTGGAGCTGAAGGCACTTTAAATATCTGCTACTCGGTAGCATTTAATGGAGAATATTCTATAGCACTAAATGCACGGTTCGTTATAAAGAGTATGGCCTTCACTGCCCACCACACATTCTTCAACGACCCTCACAATTTCCATTTAATAGGTGCTTGATCCTAGGACCTTGTTCCCTAGGCACCACTATAAATAGTGAGCTTTATAAACATTATAAGGGGACAAATTTTAACACAAATTAATATTACATTTTGCTCTAAAGCTCAATTATATTTTATCTTCTTGCTTGTTAATACTATTATTACTGCCTCCGGAACCTCTACTCCCGTAATAAAAATTTCTGCTGTTTTATCTCAACTTCATGGCTAAGGCTTACATATTTATCTTATTTGTTTATCATTTTGGGATCAAATTAATTCACTTGTCTATAAACCAAGTATAAATTCAATTGTACCGTTTAACGGGTAAACAATAATGTTGGAAGAAGAGGAGTAAGTGAAGTTGATTTGGGTATTTTTTTATCAACCTCAAATCGACCTTCAAATCATCAATTTTTACTTATAAAAGTTTTTCTTCTAAGATTCTCATTTTCTTCGTTTAGATCCATCAATTGCTAAGATCAAGGTTTGAATCATGAATTATAAATAACAAAATCCGAGTAAAAAACACTTATCCTAATCCAAATCGTAAAAATCCCATCCAAAATTGCCCAAATCCGAGCTCTATATCTCTAAATGTGATAAAATAACCAAAACCCTAGAAATAAAATATTTAAGTGATTTTGCCAAGGTAAATACATCGCGATCGAGACCTACGTCGTGATCACGAGATCATTTCCATATCTAGTTGCACACCCTTCTACGCGAACGTGATGCCCAGAGATGTTGGACCTACATGAAGGATGTTGCATGCACATGAACGCGAAGATGAAATGCCTACCATCTCCCAGTCGGCCTTCCTCCACGCGAACATGACCATTCATACTCGAACTAGAAGGCCACTGCCCCCAACATCCACAAAAGCGAAGAACAAACACACCTGCCATCAAAATACCCTCCGCAAATGCGACTTCCATGTTGCAATCATGATGAAGAAAACCAGACACCAACATCACTAGTTCAAAACAAGAGCAAAATGGTCTAAAATCCATCTGAAATACACCTGAGGCCCCCGAAACTCGTCCAATCTCACCAACTAACCGCAAAACCTAACATGAACCTACTCGATCCCTCAAATCATACCAAACAACATCAAAAATATGAATCATACCTTAATTCAAGCCTAAGTAACTAATCTAAATTTTCAAATTGAAAACTTATGTCGAACATGCGTAAACAACTCAGAATGACCTCAAATTTTGCATGTGTAACGACCCGGCCGGTTGTTTCGAGAGTTATAGCCCTGTTTCCCCCATTTTTGCTTCCTTTTGTGTTCTTCAGCTATATTATGATATGTCCGGTTAGTTAGTTCGGGTCCTTAGTGGTTTCGGGGTAGATTGAGACACTTAGTCCCCTTGTGATAAGCTTAAGTTGGAAAAGTCAACCGTATGTTGACTTATGTGTAAATGGTCTTGGATTCAAATTTTGATGAATCCGTTAGGTGACCTCGGACTTAGGAGCGCATCCAGAATGTGATTTGGAAGTCCGTAGTAGAATTAGGCTTGAATTGGCGCAAGTTAGAAATTTAGCAATTTTTGTCAGTAGTGCAAAAATTTGGGGTCGGAATAGAATTCCGGGAGTTGGAGTAGGTTTGTAGTGACATTTTTTATCTGTGTGCGAAATTTGAGGTCATTCGGATGTGGTTTGGTAGGTTTCGGCGTCGTTTGCGTAATTTGGAAGTTTAGAAGTTCTTAGGCTTTAACCTGAGGGTAATTTGGTGTTTTGATGTTGTTTTGAGTGTTTTGAAGGTTCGAATAAGTTTGTATGTTGATATATGACTTGTTGGTATGGTTTTTTGAGGTCCCGAAGGCCTCGGGTGTGTTTCGGGTGGTTAACGGATCAATTATTTATGTTGGGAGATAGCTGGTTTGCTAGTTTTTGAAGCTGCTGGTGTTTTCTGCACCTACAGAAGGAGAGCTGCAGGTCCGAGGTTGCAGGAGTGCATGGGAGTTCGCATGTTTTGACAGTGATGAGGTAGGCTGGGTCCACAGGTGCGTAGGAGAGGTTGCATCTGAGTCCACAGATGCGGATAGGTGCCCGCAGAAGCGGAAGTGAGGAGGTCAGGTATTGGCCGCAGGTGCAAGGTCTTTTCTGCACCTGCGTGGCCACAAATGCGGATATGGAGTGCAGGTACGAAGTTTGGGGGTTGAATGATTTTCTACAGGTGCGGAGGTTCTTGCGCAGGTGCGCATATTTAGCCGCAAGTGCGAAAGACATGGGCAGAAACTATAAATAGAACACTTCGCGTATTTTGGTTCATTTCCACCATTTTCAAGTCGTAGTTTGGAGCTTTTCGAGTGATTTTGAAGGGAGATTCAAGGGCTTTCAGTGAGGTAAGTCAATTGGGCTCTAATACTCCTACCTATTGTGTTTTCCCATTGTATTATCATTTAATTAGTGGAAATTAGGGGTGAAAATGAGGGGTTAGGTCTAGGGATTTTGGAGAGTTTGATTTGGGGTTTTGAGGGGCCAAATGATGTCGGACTTTTGTAAATTTTGTATTTATGGACTCATGAGAATGGGCTTTCTAGTTTTTTAATTTTTGTATGATTTTGAGACGTGGGCTCAGGGGCCGGGTTTGAACCAATTTCGGGTTCTTGGCCTAATTTGGTAGTTTTTCTTGTGGAATTCATTCATTTAGTGTATATTGATGGTATTGTACAGGTTGTGAATAGATTCGGAGCATTTGGAGGCCGAATCGAGGGGCAAGAGCATAGCGGAGTAGATATTTGCTCGGTTTGAGCTATGTAACAGTCTTAAATCTGGTCTTGAGAGTATGAAACCCAGAGAAACTCATACGATGTTGATATTTAGAGGTGACACACACGTTGGATGGCGGGCATGTGAGCGTTCATCGAGTGGGATTGAGACTTGGTTCCTCCCGGTAGACTGTAAAGTCAAATACACCTTTGTTATTTTACCTGTTCTCTCTTGGTTTCGAGTTATTGACTGTCTTAAATGTTAGAAACCATGCTTAGGTTATATGGAAACCCTGTTGGGACCCGCAGTGGTCGTGAACTTGTTGTATTGACTATTAAATTTCTATATTGTACTTAGTCATTGTTTGGTTATGCATTTTATCCCAGGTCTCTCCCATGATCTGATTTGTACTTGTTATAGTCTTTGTTTGGGTTGTTGTGATGATTATTGTGAGGGTGGAAAGGCTAGTGAATGATATAGGGCCTGAGTGCCGGGTTAAGAGATGTGTGAGATATATTGGATTAGACTGCACAGTTTCAGTAAATGTTGGATTGGGTTGCACGACGGAACAAATATTCGGTCCATGATATTGGATCGGGCTGCATGCCGTAGTACTACTTGGATCGATCTACACACCGCATTAATATATGGATCGAGCTACACGCCGCACCAGTATAGGATCAGGCTGCACGCCGCATCAATATAGTGCTTGGGTTGTAGGAGCCCCTCTAGAGTCTGAACACCCCCAGTGAGCGCAGGTAACTTGATTGTGAGTATTAAGGCTAAGAGCCGAGCGATTGAGCTGTCAAGATAGATGAGTGACAGTAGCCCCTGTGAGGCTGTGTATTGCTTTTATTTATTGATGCACATTGTTGCTAGTCATTGTTGTTGTGATGGTTTGAAGGACTTATATTGCTTCGCATGAGCTTGTTTTGATTTTAAAACACCAGTTTGAAAGCATGCCTAAATTCCTTTACTGAAATTTCTGTAAAGAACTATATTATGTGTTGCTCGGCTTTGTTTTCTCAGTTTCTTATTTAATTCTGTTATTTATTAAGTTGGAAGTACCCACGTTACTCCCACCTTGTGTATAGATTCAGATGAGCCCGTTCACAGAGATCATTGAGTCTGTGTGCTTTGGGTTGTTGGAGACTTACGAGGTAGTTGCCGGCATCCGCAATCCTTGATTTCTCCTCTATTATTATCATTTCTTTCTATTTTGGTATTAGTGGAACGTTGTAAACCTTGATGTTAGTCTAATTTAGATGCTCATGACTTAGTGACACCCCGTTATCGGGCTTTCTTTTCTGCATGTTTATTTTGAGTTGAACTCCTTTGTAAAGGTTTTATAATGAATAAATTTGAAATCATCTCTTAAAATGAAATATCAAATTTTTTTGGTAATGTGTCGGCTTGCCTAGTACCACGATAGGCTCCATCACAACAAGGTTAGTTTTGGGTCGCGACAAATTGGTATTAGAGCCTAGGTTAAATAGGTCTCACGAGTCATGAGCAGATTTAGTAGAGTCTTGCGGATCGGTGCGGATACATCCATACTTATCTTCGAGAGGCTACAAAAACCTTAGGAAAATCTCACATTCTTGAATTCTTGTCTTGCGAATCTGTTGATTCTAGTAACTAAACTTCTATTATTTCATTCTCCCATAAATGGTAAGGACTCGCACTACCGGTCAGGGTGATCAGCAACCAGTACCACCCAACCAGGGCCCGAGAGGTCGAGGTAGGGGTCGAGGTTGTGGTAGGGGTAGAGGTGCATACCGCACAGCAGATGGGGCACTACCTGCAAACCCTCAATTTTCTCCAGACAAGGTCCCAATCGCAGATTCCCCAACCGGACCAGCTCAGGCACCCCCTTTCCCTATTAAGATTCTTGGCCTTCAGGAGGCCCTAGCTCAGATCTTATCAGTATGGACCAACCTTGCTCTGGAAGTCTCTATTTCTACTATTGCAACTACTTCTCAGGCCAGGGGAGGCACTCAGACTCCTGTCGCCCGCAACCGGAGCAGGTTGTTCATGGACTTCAGACACTGGGGCACCACCAACTCAGCCGATTGTAGCTTCTCAGGAGTATGTTTTTCATGTTATGCCTGAGGATGAGCATCATAGATTTGAGAGGTTTGGGAGACTCTAACCTCCATCTTTCAGTGGTGCAGAGGGTGAGGATGCACAGGGTTTCTTGGATAAGTGTCAGATGATGCTCCGGACAACAGGTATCCTGGATACCAGTGGGATCTCACTCACTACTTTCCAGTTCTATGGGGATGCATTCAGTTGGTGGGAGGCTTACGAGAGGCATAGTCCGGTTGGCACAGCACCCCTTACTTGGCAGTAGTTCTGCGTTCTCTTAAGCAACTTCATCAGGGTTATATGTCTATGACATATTATGAGATGTGGTTCTCCGAGTTGGCCCGTCATGCGATTTGGTTGGTTACCACATACTGAGAGAGGATCAGGAGGTTTATAGATGGCCTCACTTTTCAGCTTCGATTGCCCATGACCAGAGTGAGAGTGTTTGGTGTACTTTTGATGATGTTTTCGACATTGCTCGACAAATTGAGATGGTTCGCGGTCAGGAGAGGGCTGAGAGGGAGGCCAAGAGGCCTCGTGGTCAGGGTGGATTTAGTGGTGCTCTTTTTGGGGGTTAGTTCCAGCACGGCAAAGGCCATTCATTCAAGCATGCTCAGACAGCTCGCCCAGTTCACTTTGATGCATCATCTAGACATGATTCTCACAGCTATCAGCAAAGTCGTTTATCTCTTGGTTCCCTCCTAGTGTAGAGTTCTTCTCGTGCTCTATCGGGCCAGGATTCGTCCATGTCAATTCCTTCTGCTAGTTATCCCAGTGCCCGAGGCTCCCTTCAGTCCCCAGCACCAGCACTGTGGTATTGCTATGAGTGTAGGGCATTTCGTTAAATGAGAAAAGAGTCTCCCCATCTAGTAGGAGGTCCCGCTCCACGGAGGTGTCAGTCTATGTCATCAGCATCAGTTCCTCCACCACCTGCTTAGTCAGCTATGGGTGGAGCCCAGTCAGCTAGGGGTCGCCCGAGAGGGGGAGGCAGATCAGGAGGTGGCCAGGCCCATTTCTATGCCCTCCTTGCCAGACCAGATGCCATTGTTTTAGATGCTGTGATTACAGATATTGTTTCAGTTTTCCACCGAGATGCCTTGGTATTATTTGACCATGGTTCCATGTATTCATATGTTTCCTCATACTTTGCCCATTTTCTGGATATGCCCCATGAGTCTTTAGTTTCATCTGTTCATGTATCTACTCCTGTGGGAGATACTATTATTCTGGACCGCATATATCGGTAATGTCTGGTGACAATTGAGGGTCTGGAGACTCGAGTAGACCTTTTGATTCTCGGCATGGTTAAATTTGATGTTATATTGTGTATGGATTGGTTATCTCCATGTCATGTTGTTCTAGATTGTCACGTTAGGACCATGACATTGACTATGTCGGGATTTCGGAGGGTTGAGTGGAGGGCTCTGAAGATTATGTACCAAGTAGGGTGATTTCATATCTAAAGGCTCAGCGTATGGTTGCGAAGGGTTGCCTGTCTTATTTGGCTTTTGTGAGGAATGTTAGTGCAGAGACTCCTACAATTGATTTTGCTCTGGTGGTACATAAGTATCTGGATGTGTTTTCTGCATACCTGTCGGGCATGTTGCGTGACAGGGATACTGACTTTGGTATTGATTTGGTGTCGGGCACTCATCCTATTTATATCCCACTGTATCGTATGACACCGTTGGAGTTGAAGGAATTGAAAGAACAGCTTCAGAAACTCCTTGATATGGGGTTTATTCAGCCTAGTATATCACCTTAGGGTGCAACAATTCTATTTGCAAAGAAGAAGGATGGTTCCATGAGGATGTGCATTCATTACAGGAATTTGAACAAGCTCACAGTCAAGAATAAATATCCTTTGCCTCGTATTGATGATTTATTTGACCAACTTTAGTGAGCGACGATATTCTCCAAGATCGATTTGAGGTCCTCTTATAACCAGCTGAAGATTCAAGATTCGGATATTCTTAAGACAACTTTCAGGACCTAATATGGCCATTATGAGTTCTTGGTGATGTCTTTTGGGCTGACCAATGCCCCAACAACGTTCATGCATTTGATGAACGGTGTATTCCAACCCTATTTGGACTCATTCATTGTATTCATTGATGACATCCTGGTGCACTCTCGTAGCCAGGAGGAGCATGCTGAGCATTTGAGGATTGTGTTATAAAGATTGAGGGAGGAGAAACTTTATGCAAAGTTCTCCAATTGTGAGTTTTGGCTCTGTTCAGTAGCATTCTTGGGGCACGTGGTGCCCAGTGAGGGTATTCAGGTGGATCCGAAGAAGATAGAGCGGTGTAGAGTTGGCCTAGACCTCCTAGCCATGGAGATTAGGAGTTTTCTTGGTTTGGCGGGTTATTACAGTCGCTTTGTGGAGGAATTTTCATCTATTGCATCACCCTTTACAAAATTTACCCAAAAGGATGCTCCTTTCAGGTGGTCGGACGAGTGTGAGGAAAGCTTTCAGAAGCTCAGGACTACCTTCACCACAACTCCAGTGTTAGTTCTGCCATCAGCTTCAGGTTCTTACACCTTGTATTGTGATGCCTCGAGGATAGGCATTGGATGTGTTCTAATGCAGGAGGGTACCGCGATTGCCTATGCCTCGCGCCAGTTGAAGACCCATGATCTTGAGTTATAAGCCATTGTTCACGCCTTGAATATTTGGCGTCATTCTTTGTATGGGTTTTATTGTGAGATCTATACTGATCATCGGAGTCTGTAGCATTTGTTTAAGCATAAGGATCTTAATATGCATCAGGGGAGAATGTTGGAGCTTTATAAGGACTATGATATCACTATTTTATACCGTCGAGGGAAGGACAATGTGATGGCCATTGCTCTGAGTCGCCGAGCTGAGAGTTTGGGGAGTTTGGCATATCTTCCAGCAGCAGAGAGACCTTTGGCATTGGATGTACAGGCCTTAGCAGGCCAGCTTGTGAGATTGAATATTTCGGAGCCGAGTCGGGTATTGGCTTGTGTGGTCTCCAAGTCTGCTCTTTATGACCGTATCAGCGAGAGTCAGTATGATGACCCCCACTTGCTCGTTCTTTGGGATAGGGTCTGGCGAGGTGATGCTAGGGATGTGAATATTGGTGATGACAGCGTGTTGAGGATGCAGGTCCGGATATGTGTGTCTAATGTAGTTGGGCTTCGAGAGTTAATTCTTGAGGAGGCCCACGGCTCGCGGTATTCCATCCATCCGGGTTCCGTAAAGATGTACCAAGATTTGAGACAGTACTATTGGTGGAGGTATATGAAGAAGCATATAGTTGGGTTTGTAGCTCGGTGTCTCAACTATTAGCAGGTTAAGTATGAACATCAGAGACCGGGTGGCTTGCTTCAGAGATTAGAGATCCCGGAGTGGAAGTGGGAGCAGATCACTATAGACTTTGTAGTTGGGCTCCCACGGTCTTCGAGGAAGTTTGATGCTATTTGGGTTATTATGGATCGGCTCACCAAGTTCGTGCACTTTATTCTAGTTGGTATTACTTACGCTTCAGAGCGGTTGGATGAGATTTACATTCGCGAGATTTTTCTCCTACATGGTGTTCCAGTTTCCATCATTTCGGATAGAGGTACTCAATTCACATTGCAGTTTTGAAGGGCCTTGCAGCAAGAGTTGGGTACTCATGTTGAGTTGAGCACATCTTTTCACCCTCAGACGGATGGATAGTCCGAGCGCACTATTCAGATATTGGAGGACATGTTGCGCGCTTGTGTCATTGACTTTGGGGGTTCATAGGACCAGTTTCTACTACTCGCAGAGTTTGCATAAAACAATAGTTATCACTCGAGTATTTAGATGGCTCCATACGAGGATTTATATGGGAGGAGGTTTAAATCTCCAGTAGGATGGTTTGAGCCGGGTGAGACTAGGCTCTTTGGTACAGACTTGGTTCAGGATGAATTACATAAGGTGAAATTGATTCAGGAGCGGCTTCACACAGTGCAGTCTAGTCAGAAGAGCTATACGGACAAGAAGGTCTGTGATATGTCTTTTATGGTTGGGGTGAAGGTTTTGCTGAAGGTATCACCCATGAAGGGTGTTATGAGGTTTGGGAAGAGAGGCAATTTGAGCCCCCGGTTCATTGGGCCTTTTGAGGTGCTTTAGAGGATAGGAGAGGTGGCTTATAAGATTGCCTTGCCACCCAGCTTGTTGAGTGTGCACCCAGTGTTTCATGTTTCCATGCTCTGGAAGTATATTGGAGATCCTTCCCATGTTTCGGACTTCAGCACTGTTCATTTGGAGGGTGATATGACTTATGATAATGTGGAGCCAGTGGCCATTTTGGATCGGCAGGTTCGAAAGTTGAGGTCAAAGGATATTGCTTCAGTGAAGGTACAATGGAGAGGTCAGCCTGTGGAGGAGGCCACTTGGGAGACTGAGCAGAAGATGCGGAGCAGATATCCACACCTATTTGAGACTCCAGGTATGTTTCTAGACCCATTCGAGGACGAACATTTGTTTAAGAGGGGGAGGGTGTAACGACCCGACCGGTTGTTTTGAGAGTTATCACCCTGTTTCCCCCATTTAAGCTTCCTTTTGTGTTCTTTGGCTATATTATGATATGTCGGTTAACTGGTTGGGGTCCGTAGTGGTTTCGGGGTGGATTGAGATACTTAGTCTCTTTGGGATAAGCTTAAGTTGGAAAAATCAATCGGATGTTGACTTATGTTTAAACTAACTCGGATTCAAATTTTGATGATTCTGTTAGCTCCGTTAAGTGATTTTGGACTTAGGAGTACATCCGGAATGTGATTCGGAGGTCCGTAGTAGAATTAGGCTTCAATAGACGCAAGTTGGAAATTTGGTGATTTTGGTCGGCGATGAAAAATTTGATATCGGGATCGAAATGGAATTCTGGGAGTTGGAGTAGGTTCTTAGTATCATTTGTGATGTGTGTGCAAAATTTGAGGTCATTCGGATGTGGTTTGGTAGGTTCAGCGCCTTTTGCGGAATTTGGACGTTTAGAAGTTCTTAGGCTTGAACCCGAGGGTAATTTGGTATTTTGATGTTGTTTTAAGTGTTTCGAAGGTTCGACTAAGTTCGTATGTTAATATATGCATTATTGGTATGGTTTGTTGAGGTTCCGAGGGCCTGGGGTGTGTTTCGGGTGGTTAACAGATCAATTAATGGTGTTGGGAGATAGTTGGTTTGCTGGTTTCTGAAGCTGTTGGTGTTTCCCGCACCTGCTGAAGGGGAGCCGTAGTGCGAGGTCGCAGGTGCGCATAGGAGTTCGCAGGTGCAGATAGTGTTGAGGTAGGCTGGGTCCGCTGGTGCATAGGAGAGGTCGCATATGCGAGTCCGTAGATGAAGATAGGTTCCCGCAGAAGCGGACGTGAGGAGGTCAGGTATTGGACACAGGTGCGAGGTCTTTTCTGCACTTACGTGGTCACAGATAAGGATATGGAACGCAGGTGCGGAGGTTCTTGCGCAGATGCAGCACCGCATGTGCGCATATTTAGCCGCAGGTGCGAAAGACCTGGGCAGAAACTATAATAGAACACTTCGCCAATTTTGGTTCATATCCACCTTTTCAAGTCGGTTTTTGGAGCTTTTGAAGTTATTTTGAAGGGAGATTCAAGGGTTTTCAGTGAGGTAAGTTTCTTGGGATCTAATACTCCTATCTATGGTATTTTCCCATTGTATTATTATTTAATTAGTGGAAACTAAGGGTGAAATTGAGGGGTTAGGGCTTGGGATTATGGAGAGTTTGATTTTGGGATTTGAAGGATCAAATGATGTCGGATTTTGGTAAATTTCGTATGTATGGACTCGTGAGCGAACATGATTTATATTTTTATAATTTTTGTAAGATTTCGAGATGTGGGTCCGGGGGCCGGGTTTGAACAAATTTCAGGTTCTTGGCCTAATTTGGTAGTTTTTCTTGTGTAATTCATTCCTTTATTGTATATTGATGGTATTGTACTAGTTTTGAATATATTCGGAGAGCATTTGGAGGCCGAATCGAGAGGAAAGAGCATATCACAATAGAGATTTGCTTGGTTTGAGGTAAGTAACGGTCTTAAATCTTGTCTTGATGTACGAAACCCTGAGAAATTCATATGATGTTGATATTTAGAGGTGACGCACACGTTGGGTGACAGGCGTGCACCGAATGGAATTGAGACTTGGTCCCTCCCGGTAGACTGTAAAGTCAAATACACCTTTGTTATTACCTGTTCGATCTTGTTTTCGAGTTTTTGACTGTCTTACATGTTAGAAACCATGCTTAGGTTATACGGAAACCCTGTTGGGACCCGCAATGGTCGTGAACTTGTTGTATTGATTGTTAAATTGTTGTCTTGTACTCAGTCATTGTTTGCTTATGCATTTTATTCCAGCTCTCACCCATGATCTGATTAGTACTTGTTATAGTCTTTGTTTAGGTTGTTGTTGTGATAATTATGAGGTTGGAAAGGCTAGTGACTGATATAGGGCTTGAGTGTCGGGTTGAGAGCTATGTGAGATATGTTGTATTGGATTGCGCAGCGTAGTAAATGTTGGATTGGGTTGCACGATGCAACAAACCTTCAGACCATGATATTGGATCGGGCTGCACGCCGCATCATTATTGAGAGCCGAACGATTGAACTATCGAGATAGAAGAGTGACATTAGCCCCTGCGAGGAGGTGCATTGCTTTTATATTTTGATGAACATTGTTGCTAGTCATTGTTTTTGTGATGTTTTGAAGGACTTATATTGTTTCGCATGAGCTTGAAACGTTTTGATTTTAAAACACCGGTTTGAAAGCATGCCTAAATTCCTTTACTGAATTTCTGAAAAGAACTGTATTATGTGTAGCTAGGCTTTGTTTTCTCAGTTCCTTATTTCATTCTGTTAGTTACTTAGTTGGAAGTGCTGACGTTACTCCCTGCACCTTGTCTGCAAGTTCAGGTGATCCCGTTCGCAGAGATCGTTGAGTCCGTGCGCTTTGGGTTGTCGGAGAGTTACGAGATAGCTGTCGGCGTTCGCAACCCTTGATTTCTCCTCTATTATTATCATTTCTTTCTATTTTGGTATTAGTGGAACGTTGTAAACCTTGATGTTGGTCTGGTTTAGATGCTCATGACTTAGTGACATTCCGTTGCCGGGCTTTTTTTTCCGCATGTTTATTTTGAGCTAAACTCCTTTGTGAAGGTTTTATAGTGAATAACTTTGAAATCATCTCTTAAAATTATATATCGAATAGTTTTAGTAATGTGTCGGCTTGCCTAGTTTTGGTAATGTGCTGTTAGTTTTGGGTCGTGATAGCATGCAAGTCCCAAATGACACAATGGACCTATTCTAACTCTCAGAACCACAATTCAAACCCGATATGTCAACATTACTGTCGGTCAAACTTATCAACCTTCCAAATCTTCAACTTTCCAGATTTCACCAAATAGAACCAAATCAACGTAGGGACCTCCAAATCAAAATACAAAAATATTGACTAAGTCCAAAAGAACTATACGAACCTATCGAAATTGTCAAAATACCATTCCGGGATCGTCTACACAAAAGTAAAACTCCGGCCAACTCTTACAACTAAAGACTCCAACCAAGAGACTAAGTATCCCAATTTAATCCAAAACTCTCCTGAAATTAAACCAACCATCCGGACAAATCACATCATCACAAATACACATATAGGGAGCTTCAAAAGGAAAAATGGGCAAAAATACTCAAAACGACCCGTCGGGTCGTTACAAAACGATGTACTCTATATTTATCCACTACGGTTTAATTTAAGGCTTCAATGATAGCCAATGTGGCGCCTATAAAAATATGTAAGGGGTATTTAGTTATTTGATTTATAAAATAAATTTATATCTAAAATGATCATCATGACAATATAAGTCAGCTCACAAAACAATGTTAGTAAAAATTAAACAATGTAAATTTGGTCAGCCATTTATATATTGGAATTGGAAGTCTCTGCTATTACGAAGCTAGTATTAATGTTTTAAAGAAATACATTTCTAACGAATTTCAAACCATCACAATAGGATTCACATTAATGAATATCTTTCAACCATTGGAACACTTCTTCTTCATCTATCTCTTTAGCAAAACATTATTCATCGTATATCATTAAAATTTAAGTTTATATTTGTAATTCTAGGCATATATAGAGTTCGTAAAAAGTTTGAAAAAATAGCGTTTAAGATCCATGAATTAAAATGCAAGAATTTCATTTGACATTTGCGGTTTACTTTGAGTTTAAAGAGGAAAGATAGATTCTTAAAGTTGGTGTTTGTGTGGTTTCCTTTTTATATCTTTACATTCCACTTTTTTGTTATTATTCAATTTTCTTTACTTTTATTGTTTTATTTTTAAATTTTATATGTAAGCTATTAAGGATAGTGAGATTGGAGAAACTAATAGCTTTAAAATCATGTAAACAATTACTCACTAATTCCCGGCCCATTTCATTTGGTATTATTACAGTTTTGGAATCAAAGTAGTTTTTTCTCGAACCACTTTTTAATATTTTAGAGGAACTGGTGTGAATTAAAGGTCAAAATACTATAGGAAGAGAAGGAGAGAAACATTGTGGAGGATGTGCGGTCTTGCACGTGTTCTTTTTTGGGGTGTTTAAAAGCCCTCAACTTGACTATATTTACCAAACACTATAATGATATTCGGTGAAATAAACTGAAAATCCTTGGATTTTTGGTAATTTCGTGATAACCAAAAGCTCTTCCCACAAATGAGGTAAGTTGATTTCAATTTAATTTGACCGTTAAGCAGAACCAAACAAAAAATCTTAAATGTAAATATTCCCAAAAGACCGACACGCTCCATGTTTGTTATTCTATAGTTTGAATATTCTATCAAGAAAAAGACATGCTCAATCTCTGATATTCTCTAGTTTGAATATTTTGATCCAGAAAGAATGCCAACGAGTCAAAATATTGAAACAATAGAAAAAAGGGAGAGAAAAATGTCTGATTCTTCGTGGAGCAATAACTCCCAAATTTTAAAAGTGCAAGATTTGAATCAGGAAGACAAAAACAACCAAGGCAATGTTGATGTGAGCAAGTGGCTTTCCTCTTCATCATCTTCAGATGAGGAGGAAATCGACATAATTATAGTGCACAACACTAAATAGTCTAGCAAAGGTGGCTCCATAAAATTATTGGTCTAAAGCAAAATTTTAATAAGAGGCCTTATACTTTTTTTATTAATACGTATGCACACATATATACAAAAAAATTAATCTTGCCTTTTATTTCATATTTGTTGTTTATAATATATATTCTTAAATGATATAAAGTCTTTAGCTTCACATAGTGATATTATTATTTATATTAGAAAATAATAATTTAATAAATGAGATGTTAGACATGTATTTGCAATATGTTACCTTTGATATTTTTGTAAAAATGTATTTTCTAATATGAAGATTTAAGTAGTTCAATTCAAAGTTTTAAGAATATTTTTACTGTTAAAGAGTAGACACCTTTCTTTCATTTTTACAAAATCGTGAGAACCATGAAAAAAGACTATACATAAAATAAGAAAAATAAAATTAATGAGAAGGTAAATATATTATTTAATTTAGTGAGAAATATTTATCCAATTAATTCACTCAACCTTATGTTTACCAATTTTTAAAAATTATTAAAATTTGAAATTTTTTATTAATAATTATAGAAATATAAATTATGGAGTATATTAATGTTTGTTCTTTTTTTGGTAATCAGTAAGTTACGTTTGGGAATTCTCTGAATGGGTTTAGTTTGTCACTGTTGGTAGAAGGGGAGCTTAAGACAATTTCGGTACTTTTGGCTTTTGATAGATTTCGGTTATGAGATGTATGCAATCTTGACTTAAGAGTATTTTTTTTTATTTGCATTAAGATCCCAGCTTATCCTAGCTAGTTTTTTTCCGTTGTTTTCGTAATCAGTATGTTATTTTTAGGAATATTCCGAATGGATTTAGTTTGTCATTCCTTGAGGAGATTGACACCTAATAGTTGTATAGGATAAAATATATTTATATTTTATGACCACGTAAGGAAGCGACACTTAGAGCCGAAGACAGACAGTCTGGCCGAAGGCAACAATCTCGAAGAAAATGATATTCATAAAGGCAAATTAAATAATTGCCACCCCATAGCATTTAATGGATAATATTCTATAATACTAAATACACGGTCCGTTAAAGAGAATATGACATTCACTGCTCACCATTATACATTTTTCAATGACCTTCATAATTGTCATATAAGAGGCTTGATCCTAAGACCTTGTTCTTTAGGCACCACTATCAATAGTAAGCTCTATAACCATTGTAAGGTGTACGAATTTAGACAAACTAATATTACATTATGCTAAAAAGCTCAATTATATTTTATCTTCTTGCTTGTTAATACAGTTATTACTGCCTCCGGAAGCTCCGCTCCGGAATCAACATTTTGTTGTTTTATCTAAACTTCATGGCTAAGTCTTACAATTTTATCTAATTTATTTATTATTTTGGGATCAAATTGATTCATTTATCTATAAACCACGTATAAATGTAACTGTACCATTTTACGGGTAAACAGTTTGGCGCCTACCGTGGGGCTTAGACAGTTTTGTAATTGAGTTGATGCTTGCATCTATTACTAACTCGTTTGATTTTTTATTCTTAGAAAAAAATCATAGAAAATGGTAGATAATAGTGTCAACATTTCGGGTGCACCACCAGTGTTGAAAGGACTAGACTCAAAGAAGTATAATTAGTTTCCATTCAAACCAAGCGCGGCACCAGAGTTGATCCCGAAGCGGTTCAAAATGCCAGACGTGCTGAAGTATGATGGGACTACATATCTTTAGGATCACATTACAACCTATAAAACGGCGGTGAAGGGGAACGATTTAGCTCCCCACAAGATTGAGTCAGTCTTACTGAAGAAATTAGGGGAGACCCTTATGAAGGGAGCCCTAACATGGTATTCGCCTTTGCCCGAGCACTCCATAGAATCCTTTGTGATGCCCGCAGACTCTTTCATCAAGGCCCATGTCGGTGCCAGAAAGGTACAGGTCTGAAAGGCCGACATATTCTGGATTGTACAAGGAGAGTCTGAATTGCTGCGGGAGTTCGGGACCAGATTCCAGAAGTAAAAGATGTTGCTACCGGATGTACCATAAGAACGGGCAACTGAAGCATTCACTAAAGGTCTGAATCCGAGAAGTTCAGAACCATCCCGGATATTGAAAGAAAGTTTTCTCGAGTTCCGGGAAACAACTCGGGTGGATGTTCACAACCCGTACGAGTCAAAGATAAGAACTGAGGATGATCATCTCAGTTTCCCGGAGTCAGCCAAGGATCTGGATCGTGAGAAGAGCAAAGAGAAATCAAAGGATGAGTTCGACACAGATCGACAGTCTTCAAGGGGTCAATTTTTGCCCTATGAAAAGGCTAAATGACATGGTAGATGTTTCCGGTCGACGGATAGATTCGCAACCGAAAGGGGAGCTGATCACGGTCGTAATAACAGGTCATTGCAGGAAAATGGGATATCGGGTTCCCGAGATTCCTCCTACCCGGGATTTCCTAATACAATTTCAACGTCAGCGTTATGGAGCTGGTTTCGGCTGTGAGGAACATTAAGGAAGCATGTTTCCCGAAGATGATTAGATTCGATCTCAGTGAAAGGGATCCTAACTTGTCGTGTGAATATCATGGGACCAATGGCCACCAGACAGGGGACTGCCGACATCTGCGAGAGGAAGTGGCTACATTCCTATAAAATTGGCCATCTCAGAGAACTCTTGAGTAATCGGGCCAAAAACAAATATGGTCGCAATCTGGGTAACGTGGAGACTTCGAAAGAAGGAGAAAATCCTTCACGTTTGACGATCAACATGATTTTCCGGGGGAACAAGATTAATAGAGAGACATTTTTGGTGGCTAAAAAGACATAGGTCAGTGACCCACAGCTTGAGACTCCTACAAGTCGTTGAGGATGACATAAATTTCATGGTGAAAGACGTAGATGGACCATTTCTACCACATAACGGCACCCTATTAATCTCTCTATATGTCTTAGATATTAAAATTAAACGTGTTTTGGTGGACCTAGGATGTTCTGCCAATATTATGCAGTTGAGAATGTTGGAACAAGCCAAACTGATCGGAAGTATCATTCCGGCTGCAAAATTCCTTGTCGGATTCAATCTGGAAAGCGTTACATACTAAGGATAGATCCCGCCGCCCACGAATGTTGGGGGGTGATGAAGACGACTATTTTTTAGGTAGTGGGCACTGATATGGGTTACAATATTATTTTGGGGAGACCATGGTTGCATGAGATTAAGGTCGTACCGTCAACATATCATCAATTGCTGAAGTTCCCAACTCCCGAGGGAATTAAATAAATAAGAGGAAACTAACTGGCGGCAAAGGAGATGAATGCAATCTCAATTTCCAGTAGCAAAGGAAAGGAGCATGCAGCATAGCAATTACAGGAGTCGGCAACTGCTCCCGAGCAGAGTGAAGTCAACCAGGGGGAAGAGTCTTTGGAATCCTATCAGGTACCAAGATACTTCCAGGTACCAGAAGAAACAGACACAACAAAATTCACGTTGGAGGAACTCGAACAAGTCGCATTTTCAAGAAGTTCTTAGAGAGGAAGTTATACTTGGGGATAGGATAAACCCCTAGCTCAAGTTTGGATTTATCGAATTAAATTTTATGTTGACTGTTTTGCGTGGTCGCATCTGAATATGACAAGTATCCCACAAGAAGTGGCCGTGAACAAACTAAGCCTGGATCCCAACATCCCTTCGGTAAGACAGAAAAAATGTCCTATTGCTAAGGCCAGAAAAAAATTCATCAAAGAAGAGCTAAATCGTTTGCTTGATATCGATTCAATCCGAGAAGTAAAGTTTCGTGACTGGTTAACTAACGTAGTTGTAGTTCCAAAGAAGAATAATAAATTTTTCATGTGCATAGACTATAAGGATTTAAATAAGGCGTGCCTATGAGACTCATTCCCACTGCCAAATATCGATCAAATGATTGATGTGACGGCTCGACACGAGATAATGAGTTTCCCTCTATGTTTACTTCGGGTACAACCAAATCAAGATGAACCCGTAGGATCAGGAAAAAACTTTGTTCATAACAAACTTTGGAACATATTGCTACAATGTGATGTTGTTCGGGCTTAAGAACTATAAGGCCCCGTAATGTTTCCTGAAAATCAGGATTTATATAATGCCGAACTAGGCGTAGAGGTCAATAATGGTAGAAATTATTCGCAGCTCGCAAGCTCACCACGGTTCAAACTTTTGGGATTTATTAGTGTATAGAGAAGTTAAAGGAAAATGTTGCCAAAATAGGGCATTTTTGCAGCCACTTATGCGACCGTAGAATCACTCTGCGGACCACAGAATGGTCGAAGAGTGAGGCAGTCATTTGGGCCATTCTTGCGGCCCATTATGCGACCATAGAACCATTTCACGGTTCGCACTTTAATCGCATACCCGACTTTGAGATTTGTCATGTTGGAGTTCTACGGCTCATTATGCGACCGCAGACTGAAGCAGAAAAATGCCAGGGTTGAGGGCCATTATGCGGCCCATTTTGTTGACCGTAGAATCATTATGCGGTCGCATATGCGATCGCTGAACGTGTTCCGGAGCTTCATTTTTGGGGTTTTTAAACCTGACCAATTTCATTAAAACACCCACACTAGGCCATTTTGAACCTATTTTTTGATATTTCTAGAGTGAGAGAGAGGATCCTGGAGGGGGGGGGGAACTAATCTTTACCAAATTGTTCTCAATTATAACTTAAAAACCTTGAAGATTATCAAGAGAGGCACCTAAGTCTTCTTCCTAAGAGGTAAGATTCCATCACCCCAACTCTTAATTCCAAGGTATACCTATAATGGGCCATTAGTGAGATAACTCATGGGGGTGAGTGATTACCTTGCATGCATGTGTTCCTAAGGTATGTGGGGGAGTTGTAAATCAAAGAGAAAGAGTTGTAAATCAATGAGAGAAAAGAAAGGGGTATGGGTTGGTGTAATCTTTCCTGAAAAGGGCTATGAAACATTAATAAACACATGGTGTTTGATTGTGAGCTAGGATTATGATCGTTTTCCTAATTATGGATTCAATTGTGCTATATTGCTAAAATATATTGAAGTTGCGAACATTCTGATACATCTTATCTTGGTTTCTCCATGCTAACATTCATGTCGATCAGTTCATTCTGAAAACTCCAACAAAACGTTCCTTAACTTTTAGCTCCCCCTGCTTCATCTCACTGGTTCTTTGGGACGCTAACATTCTCTCTTTTTTTTTACTAGGGGCAGGAGTCATATTATGATGAATATTTATCCCTTCTAGTATTCCCCTGCATATCTTCTGAAATTTCTCAACATTCTAGTATTCATATCTGACTGTTCTATTATAAAGTGCACCATCCGGATGTCTCGCAAGGAGAAATATTACCACGTTTGCACTATCCTTTGGAAATGTTAGCTAATCATAATAATCATCCACCATTTTTGGGTTACTTTAACCCTAACTGGATCCTAATATCCCGTCCTTATCTTAACTGTATCTGTTAGATCCCATGGAGCATAACTGAGGCGGGTGTGGCCAATTGTACATACCTCTATTACAATTGTAGGTAATCCAAAATGCTTCTATTTCTGTGCTTGAATCATAAATCCTGACAATCTTCATTAACTGGGCGCCTCATAACCTTCTTCATCTTATTTCTTTTACTTGTTGAAACTTTTATCTATCTTCTGAATCTCTCATTTCCTTTCACCATAGGGGTGGATATATTTTATTTTCCTTAGGGATCCTTATCAAGAGGATTACCCATCTTAGTACACACATTACCTACTGAATACCTTATATTTACTCGTCATAAGCATCGTGCAAAATCGAGTTCCTCTGACTCAACTCATTCGCAGCTACATGCAACCTCTTACCAATCGTCTTTCTAGATGCAGGCATCGGCGTATTATGAATAAGATAGAATTTAGGAAATTGAGTTCTTACGATTGAGCTCTACCACACAATCTAGAGTAAGAAGAAAGAGTGACAGTCCTAAATGCCATGTAGCCTCCTGCTTATAAGTGTGGTGCACAACACACCCATAAACAAGACTCTACTAGACACGGCAGGTAGACATCCCTAGGACAGAACTCCTCTGATACCACTTCTGTCACGACCCAACCTATGGGCCGCGACAGGCACCCGGTACCTTACTCAACCGAGTACCAATGTAACATATCTTTCTTATCGTACTATCATTAGTATATGTGCCAAAAGGGACGTCATGAGATAACCAGGATAAAAATAAGGGAATACTAGACATAAGACGATCTAACATGATATAGAAACTTATACATGTGACCAACGCGCCTATAGGACATGATCATTTGTAAACTCAAAACATAGGCCGATAAGGCTATTAAAGTATCCATATACCTGACATTTGTCTACAAACCTCTAAGAGTAAATAAACAACATAAAGGTCGGGACAGGGCCCCACCATACCAGTCAATACATGTCCCAATCATACTGACCAAATAGGCAACTCCGGAGCAAGTGGAGTGCAGCAACACCTTCCGCTGAGCCGATAGCCTACTAGGAGGACTGTCAACCTGTCTATCGGAACCTGCGGCATGAAATGCAGCGTCCCTAAGTAAAAGGGACGTCAGTACGAATAAAGTACTGAGTATGTACGGCAGAATAGCATAACTAAGAACGGTAATGTAAAGATATGTAGGATATACATGTAGCATCTGAGTGCCTCTGAAAGATAGTGACATGAAATACGTGATACATATATATATATAATCTTTTAAAAACATCCACCTCTATGGGCATCATCATCATCATATCATACCCGGCCTCATAGATGACTCGTTAAAAACATACCCGACCATCATAAGGCTAAGTAGAAACATACCCGGCCACGTGGAGCTCGGTAAACCCAACTAATTAGTGGTTGCACAATAGGTTCCATACCCCATGGACTATAGCGCGGCTCGGTATAGTAAAATAAATACTATATGTAATGCATGTCGTACAATCACGCTCTAAACCTTTTGGAGTGACGTAAGGTAGTTGCACCTTTGATTAACATTATGGAAATCATACCATCAATATGAACTTCACGAGGACTCAAAGATCATACATACTTTATTAAAATAATTTTGTAAGGATAGAACAACATAGACAACCATAGTTTCTAGGAGTAGATTCAATATGAAATAGCTTATCGTTTATGTTCATTTCACTTTAGATCATGCCAAACGAAAGAAGGAAGTGCCTTAACATACCTTATCACAATCTTTCCACTCACCAAGTTGAACTCGCCTCTTATCACCTTAATCTACAACAACGATAATAATACTATCATTAAGTTACAAAAGGTACAACTATCGCACAATGAACGACAAGCTTATTTTGTATAAAAAACGGGCAACATCTCCTCTATTATCCTTACTTCCTCCAAATTCAAGATAACATCAACAACACAAGAAAACAACAACAACAACATATATACATTATTTTCCAGCCTTATATACACCACAAAATACTACAAACTAGCCCAACACACCACAATCTCTTCATACACAAAATGACCACCGTAGTAGTGTCAAACGACCCGGAAATGTTACGACGAACGACCAGCCCACCACCCTACATATATATGGTGTTTCTACACACCCTTCCACCTCCAAAACTCCACAAAACATTAGTGAAATACTCAGCCCAATAGTAACACAAAAGAGTCCACAAAACAGTCCGCTACAAGTAAACAAACTCGAACTCACGGCTTACGATCACCGTCCTGTGTGTTATAACTATTGGGAAACACATTTATCAATCTTTCTTCATATTTAAACACTTAAATACAGATATTACACGTTTATTAACTATGAATTACATTCCAAAAATCTAATTACAAAGAAAAAAGAGAGGCGGTATAATGACACTTACGTCGTAGGGATCGTTTTGATGTTATCGCTTCTCGATTTCATGCCTCGGATGATAATATTCTTTTAAACCCTAGAAGAGAGCTCAAATATATGTTTATGGGTGTTCTCTGGTCGTGGTATTCTGAAAAAAGAAGAGAAAGCTGACATAAGACTTATATATATCAACTTTGGAAAATTCAAAGTGGTGCTAGCTTGGCACCCTAGCATTGACCCATCTTCCAACGCTTATATCTTTTTATCTGGATGTCGTATGAACGAACGGTTAAAAGAGTTGGAAAATAAATTCCAATACCTTCAATTTGGTATATAATATGCCCCAATAAGACATCATATAACACACGAAATGTATTGCTCAAAAAGCTTTAGTGACCCACCTACTTGTCACTTATGATGTCTGCGTAGTCTCGCAAAATTTAAAAGTTCTCTTTACTCCTATGTCATATCGATGAACGGTTTAATGTATTGTAAACTAGACATATATATATTCAATTTGGTAGGTAGATCATACCCTAAATCGAAGTATATTGGGAGTAAAGCTCAGATACATTTGACCTAAGTTTCAACAAATTTATGAATGTAACTTGTGAAGACCTTTGCCAACTTTTGTTCCACAACTTGCTTGGCTTTAGAGCATAGCACATGACCATCATATGAAAAACATAACTCATATAATAACCTCCTTATCATGTAATGAATCATAGTATCTCCCTAAATTACATGTTATAACATTCCAAACTCGTCTACTTTCGATGAAACTTATTATCTTCAATTGGTTTAGATTCTAAGCTTTCCAACCCTCTTGGTACTCATTATTAATGATCTTAAATATTTGTAACCTCAAAGGTAACATGATTAACTTACTTTATGAGCTTCCAAATATAATCTTATTTCCGAGCTTACATCAATTGACTTACGACGTACTCTCATGTACGAAAACATGGGGTGTAACATACGACTTATCCTAATACTAAAGTACGGGATGTAACATCCTTCCCTTTTAAAACATTCGTCCCCAAACGTTAACTCTTAGAGATTTACAAAATTTTCACTAGGGTCTGCTTTGTAAATTAAACTAAAACCCAAACTATATCTGAAGTCTCGACTATTCACAACCTTTTGTACTTGAGTATCCCATATCTTCTTCACCTTTACCTTACTTACCTTTCAATATCGGATCGTATCTTCTGTTTCTTTCATAACCTCCCTTCCACAAAGGTAGAAATTACATCTACGCCTTAAAGCTCTATTGTTATAGCGACTTTGGTTCATAAAAAAATTCAGTGGAAGCTTTATACTGACTTCTTACGACTTAGCTCTATGGAACAATCAGGAAACAAAAGAAGGGTAACATTTCCTAAATGCCCTATAGCCTCTTAATTATAAGTATAGCGCGCAATACACCAATAAGTGAGACTCTACTAGGCACGACTTTGTAGACTCCGTGGGACACGACCTGCTCTGATACCATTTTGTCATGCCCCAAACCTTGGGAGGCATGACTGGAACCCGGTGTCGTGTAGGCCCGAGGGAACTACTCCGTAACTCATTTATTTTTCTTCTGTATCTATCATGGGCTAACATGTCCACAACTCATAATGTAGAACTGTAAGTGGGCAAACAGTGTATCAATGAACCATCGTTCTTAGAACATGAATACATATGGGCTGCCAAGGCCTTTTCCATATTGTACAAAATAAACCGCAATCTACAAAGCCTCTAAGATTATTTGACATCAAATGGGACAGGGTACCGACCTACCCATAGTCTGTAGCAAACCTTTCACGACCCAGAATTCCCACCGTCACGATCGTGATGGCGCCTAACATTAAACTTTATAGGAAACCCCAAGTTAGAACATTTTACTTCTTTTAGCAGCTTAAACAATAACATTAATAATGAACTAAAATAATAGATATGCTCTAAGTAAAAATCCGGAAATTAAACAACCAATCGTCTATTACAATCCGCTGAATCTGGTGTCACAAGAACACTAGCTTATAAAGTAATACATAAGGTTTGAAATAAGTATAAAGTCATCTAAATGAAGTTGTACAACTAAAATAAAAGAGGATGGGGATTCCAGGAGCTGCGGGCGCTGAACAGCCGTAGTCAAGTCTCCGCAAATATCCAACATGAGCTCGCTAACGATTGATGTTGGGACCGTCTCCAAAAATTGCACAATGTGCAGAGTGCAGTATCAGTACAACTGACCCCCATGTACTGGTCAGTGGAAAGCCTAACCTCACCGAGGTGGTGACGAGGCTAAAGCAGGGCAACTATACTAAAACCTGTACGCAGTATATAAAATGACAAAATAATAGAAATACTGAACAGAACCAGACAGCCAACTGAAAGTGATAACCACAACCTCTAGAGTGAACCGGTGTCGTCCAGAGTTACCAATCCTTACTATATCAAATAAAAAAAATTACCGGAAAGCGATGAAGTTCAGCAAATAGGAACATATAGTTTTGTTGCGGCCATAACCTGATCCCATTAGACAACACAAAATCCTCGGAGAACATGAGATTCTCGATTACCGTTAATCTTTGGTAATATCGTGGATCCCGATCCCTGACAAGGAACTTGTTCATTTTCTCTTCCTCCAATGCCGGCCTGACCTTCGCTACTTCTGACCTCCATCGAGTAGTGTACTCGCAGAAAGTCTCAGTGGGCTTCTTCTTGAGATTCTGGATATATAAGATGTCTTGTGCACTTTTCGTGTTGAATCTGAATCTATCCATGAAGTTCGATGTCATGCTTACCCAATTATCCCATTTCTTGGGATTTTTACTTATGTACCAAGATAGGGCGTCTCTAGTGAGGCTTCTCGTGAATAGCTTCATGTGTATCCTTTCCAACGCCTACGAGCTTGTCATAGTAGGTTCTCAAATGTACCTTTGGGTCGCCCGTTCCATCAAACATTTAGAACTTAGGAGGTTTGTAACCCTCTGGCAGTTCCACATCTCGCTGAATGCACAAATACTTATAATTCAAACCTTCGATTCCTTTGCCTCCTTCAACACCATGAACTAGACTTGTGAGTTTCTTGAGCTCTTCTACTATGTTCTTAATGAGCAGGTCCTTTTCGGCGGATTTCAGTATGTATGAGATTGGCTGAGCGGAGTAGGGTAAGGTTTTCATGTATATGGAGTTGTTTTGATGAATGCTAGGAGTTTGGGTGTAGTGGTGATCAATTGTTGAATTTTGGGGATGGGGGGTAAGTTGAGGGGTATCCTGAGAAGTGTGATAAGTGGTTTTCGGACATTGAGTCGGGAGATGCTGATGTTGAGGAGGTGTAGGTCGTAAAGGAATTTGAGGAGGGGTTGTATATTGGTGGGGTGCGGGTGGATTCTGTGGTAAACCTCTCCCTCACACTAAACATCCAAGATATCAACCATCTAAATCCTTTACGACCTACACCTCCTCAACATCAGCATGTTCGGTGTTGTCGCCACTCATATTAACAATCTTAGCTTTCCCTTTGTCTTTTGATGCACTTGGAGAAGGAGGAGGTGGAGGGCCTCTAGATCTAGTGTGATATGATGATGATGCCAGTAAGTGTGAACCAACCTTAGGGGATGGGAATAATCAAAAAGAAAGAAAAACAAAAGGTAACCAAGTTAGTGAGAGTTATGAAATTTTTTTGCAGTATTTAAACACATATTACAGGAATGTAAATTCGCATCCTAATTTGGAAGCCTCATTGTACCCGAGGTAGACCTATATTTTGAGAATTTTAATGCCAATAATTTCCTCATTTCATTAACGCAATAAATAAGACGATTCTAAAACGACAATAAGGTAAGTCACTAATGGCATTTGGCCTTATTACATTTGGAAAGCAAAACAAATAAGCCTAATCTACTTGGTCCCAGAAGGACCTTCTCCACGCCTGGTTCTCTTAGCTCCATCGATCAGGTTCCCCAGGCCGCGCATGTCTAGCAGCAGGTATGACCTGGCGAGATGTCCTCCTTTGGTACTTTCAGCACTCTCGCAATCTATGAATATTTTCCTCATCTTCCCTTCCAGCTCCATCAGACCTTGCTCCAGATATTCTAGCCTTTCATTTGATCTGATAGCCATTTCCCTCCACTCATTGATTAATTCCACATAAGTTTTGTGTCGTTCCAGATGCTCAGCCTTGGACTCACGAACCCTTTTGTGCAGTCTGTTATTCTTCACCTATGCTTCGGCAGCTCCATCTATGACTTTGTTCCCTCAACCGACCCCTGGTTCGACTATTCCTTCTATGTAGTCCTCCAACCTTGATGGGTAAAAGTACACATTCCCTGCGTGATATCGATCCGGCTCGATGGTGTCCCTTTCCATAATAATCTTGAAGTTCCACATATGTTGAGCTTCACATTTATATGGGATGTCATCATCGTTGAAATCCGCCTTGTAGTGACTCATTTTGGAGACTCGTGGTATAGTCTGTTTTCTACCAGCTTGTCTCATGACCGTGATAGGAACATAGGGGTGTATACCCTTAACCCGATCAACACCAAGTGTGGAGCATCCCTGGATCGGATGATGATCTCACCGGTGGGGAACCACTAGAACATCCAGTGAACCTTGTCCTCAATCAAGTTGTCAAAAAATTGCACCCATTTTGTAGGATTCTGTGGTTGAGAAAACCTGTCTGGGATGAAGGTCATTCTCTTGGGGTGATGAAAGGCTATGTGATCGTTCCACGGTCTTCGTGGAAACTCTTGGTGGTATTGACCTCTCTCGAAATGTTCTAACAACAAAATTTGTACTAGCAGATTACAACCCTCGAAGTGTTTTAACTCCTTCTGGCAGTGATCCAAGGCCTGATATATGTCTTTTATAATCATAGGGACAATTGTATATGTTTTTCCCTCGATTCCCCCATTAAAGTTTTGGTTTCCATGGTCAGTATGGTGTGAATTCTGTCCCTTTTGATTGGAAACACTATCATACCCAAGAAGCAGACGATAAACACGAAAACCCTGCGATGAATCCAAACCAAGAAAGTGATGGAGAAATCATCATGGAAGATACAGTAGGATTTGTTGTGATCGTATCGTTCATAAAGGAAGTCAAAGGGTACATAGGACTTCTTCAAACTCATCATTTTCAGAAACCCTATAAGAGTGCGATTTATATTTACATTGGGACTGCGGGCTGTGACCTGAGACTTTCCCTTGCATTGTATTACATATTTACATTGGGAAAGCGGGCTATTACCTGAGACTTTCCCTTGCATTGTATTGCATATTTACATTGGGACTGCGGGCTATGACCTGAGACTTTCCCTTACATTGCATTGCATATTTACATTGGGACTGCGGGCTATGACCTGAGACTTTCCCTTACATTGCATTGCATATTTACATTGGGACTGCGAGCTATGACCTGAGACTTTCTCTTGCATTGCATTGCATATTTACATTGGGACTACGGGAGACCTGAGTCTTTCCCCTGTATTGATTGTATGACTATCTACTGATTTGTATGTTGTACGGAACTGAGATTTGTTAATTATATCTGTTTATTTTTTCAAACTCAGTAGAGCCGCAACCTGACCTCATCACTACTTGACTGGGGTTAGGCTTGGCACTTACTGGGTACCAAATGTGGAGTACTCACGCCTTTCTGAGCATGTTTTTCTCATGTGCAGATCCAGGTGCCAGCGCACCGTTCTAGAGTCAGTAGAGTAGCAGATCTTTGAGAGGCTTTGAGGTATTTCTGCAGCGTCCGTAGAGCTTCTGAGTCCCCCTCCTATCTTAGCATAGTTATAGCTCGTATATGAGACTACACTTTCCTTTCCAGTTTTGTATATTGAACCATAGAGTTTAGCTTGTGATGTTGGTGACATTCCGAGTTTTGGGAAGTAAAATAACCGTATATGCTGAGTAGCTACGTTATATCTAGTAGATATCTTTATTGTCTTTATTTTTATTGATTCTGTTGTTTTACGCAAATTTCTAGGCTTACCTGGTCATAGAGACTAGGTACCGGCACGATACTTTTCGGAGGGTAAATCGGGTCGTGGCATTTCCAAGGACTCTTTTCACATGATTTTTATCACTTGACGGAAGGTCTTCCCACCAATCTAGCAACAATGGTGGTATGCTACGAACTGTGCCGAACATGGGGACTTCATGCCTCATTTTCTGCAAAACAAGTAGAGTTGGACCATTTCCCCTTCCATATTCGACTATTTCTACATTAATGATTAGCATATTAGCACTTATTTCTCAAAATTAATGCACAGATCGTGGTTGTGTCCGTTGGGATTATGGAAAGCCCGGTAGACTTTTGACAAGGCTTTTCTTAAAGGGTTATTAGGTGGACAACATATTAACCCAAGATAGAAGTCTAGACTGGTACCCTCAAGCGGATGACTTGAGGGGGAAAGGCATGGAACCATCGACTGTACTGCTGATCGACTAGTTTAACCGCAAATAAGCCTTTCCAAATTCAAACAGGGTGATATAAGAAGAGCGCAAACACTCATCAAGCGTTTTTATCGTATTAATTACGCACAAGTGGGATATGATGTTGAGCATGATTTATGCGACAGAAAATAGAACATTGCCACGTACTTGCACGATGGAAAAATGATAAATGCGGTATTTAATAATTGTAAAGGCAGTTAAGAAATAAAACAAAGAGGCAAATAGGTTTCCACAATAAAGAGTAATAAAACAAGAAAGTGAAATCGTAAATCACTAAAGATAGGCAAATAAATCCACATAAAGTGGGAATGGGAAGGGGTATGCAAGTATTGACGGAATAATAAAGGCATGCTTGAAGACTAATTCACAAAAAATCAGGTTCGTTATGGTAAGATCCTAGAAATATCCCAGCAAAGTAGCCATGCTGTTGCGCCCCCTTTTTCTAACGAAATCGGGTTTCGACATTTTTGGGACAACTCCTTTTGAGAAGGTAAGGAATTGAGAGAGTCGCCACCTAACGTAATAAGGTGCGTTAAGGCCCCTAGAGCAATTAACTCATAAAACCAGTTTACATCACCAGAGATCGGGTAAGGGCTCAAATTACCTTGAGGGGAAGGTGTTAGGCACCCCTCGAGGTCCACAATGGTGGGTCCTGGTTGTCACACCCCAAAACCGAGGAGCGCGATTGACGCTCAACCGAGTAAACCCGACTGAGAAAGCCTGTTAGATTTCATTCTACCCAAATTCATTTTTGAATAAAGAGGAGATGTACTCCATTAATCATACTTGATAAATATTTCATTAACAACTTCCATTTTGTTTCCATTAGCAGTTTCAACCAGAATATCCAAAATAATACAATTTTTACAGATATGATGAAAAACATACATACCAAACACCAATATTTCTAATTTAAATTCCTATACCAAACACCACCCACGACCTGTCTACGGAGGCTCGAAATGCAACTGAAGAGTAATGTGGAAATGATGGCAACAAGGCTCCGGCTATACCTCAAAATAAAGAGTACATGAAAAACAAATGACACAGGACCCCTAAATGAAGTGGGGATCACCAAGTCGGCAGAAAAGACGATGCGCCACTAACTGCAACCAACAATGCCTGCTATGGAACAACCTACATCCATTTAAAGATTTAGCGCACCCGGCAAAAGGGACATTAGTACTGTCAAATAGTACTAGTATGTAAAGCTAAAAATCATCTTTCAAAATAGAATAATCATACAAGAAAAGGAAAGCCATATAAACAATCCAGTCACAATCAATAACATCGAAATGCCCAAGTGAAACCTAACGATTGCCAACATACGGACGTAACACACATCTCCTTAGAAAGATCAATAATGCAATAAGAAGAATTCAAGAATTCAATGAGGAACATAAGCACCATCACAACATCAATTAAGGAATCACACAAGCTTTCAAGACAATCATTTTTAACATTAGCTTGGCCATCACTAGCATGAACATATCATTATTCGCACCACCACCGTACTGGTATACGGAATCCGATCACTACCCGATCGGCTAGGTCGTCTCCCCTGGAGACATGTTTCCACAACACAATTTCTATTTCAGTTGCAATTCAGCTCATAGCACAGTACCACAATGTGTGCGGTATGGTGTCCGATCACAGCTCGATCAGCTAGGCTGTCTTACTCAAGACGTTCAGATTTTATCATTCGATATCATTTTTCATTTGACGCTCATGTTACAATTCCGAAAATGCTAGTGGCCCCAATTGTTATTTCATACTCGGCACTTGGTCCCATTTCATAATTCAGGTCCTTTCCGCATTTTACACATTGATGCCACTTTCATCAACAAGTAACTCAATTCAAGAACGTGAAGTACACATAAGAGCAAACACGAATAATAGTCATATAGAGTCTTTCACTTTCTTCGGCAATTTAACACATTTTCTCATAACACAAATACTTCACCAAATAACAACACAACATCAAGGGAGCAGTGGAATGCATATGACACATAAAGGCCTTATCACATGAATACGTTTGAAACGTTATTTCTTTATCACTCAAGGTTAACACTTACACCAATTGTGAGGGAGCTTCATGGAGGTTCTATTTCCAAGAAGAAGGGGTTTTAGCCATACATACCTCAAAGAGCTTTTAGGAAAATTTCACTTTTAGAAGATATTTTAAATAGTTGAGTCGAGGCTCGTCTCGAAATCTATTTCAAATATATATTTTCTCATTTCATAGGCCCCGCTAGGCACAAGTATATATGTTATCCACACTCTATTTTCCCAGTTTATTTAGTTCGTTTTCAAGTATCTTTATAGTTTATCATCGACTAAGCATACTCAACTAAGGCATTTAGTACACATACTGGCAAGTAGGAGTATTGAGCACATCGAGTCTTCTTCGCCTAATTAGTATACCAGTTTTCATTAAAATTACCACTCCAGACTATGCCATATTAATGATCCATCCTTACTTTAAACATCTATTACTCATTATAAGGCTCGTTCGAAATGATCATGTTTATGAGATTATGGGGGGGGGGGGGNGGGATTTGGGGCCGGTCATACTTTATACTTGCGGAAACAATATGGAATTCAATTCCAAGAGATAAAGTTTAGCCAACATATCTTGCTTGAGCTTTTCCCTAAATTTCTACAACGTACCGAAAATCCTAGCAATCCCCAATCTATTTCGAGATATAATAAAATTGAACACAAATTAGGAAAATATTCATAGTCTCTGCTTGTTTGAGCGTCCTATCAAACACTAGGTGTGTATTAAGTCTTTAAGCTCCTTTTATAGAGGATTTCATCAACCTTCAACCCATCCTTAAACATTTGTAGCTCAACAATGTTCCTACACCCGTTGATAACACATGCAAGCAAGATAACAACTCCAATACCCATAAAATTTCTTGATAATTACCCATCTTTAGCTAAAATTAGAAATTTGGGGTTACGGTTTAGAATCTTACCTCAAGGATGAAGATCTAGTGTGTTTTCCTTATTAATCTTCAAAGATTTGTGTAAGAATTGAAGAATGCTTTAATTAAGATCACTTCCTCACTTTAGGGCTCCCTCTCTCATTCTAAAACATAATACGTTTTACTCAAAAATAACCCATTGCATGTATTTAACGAAGTTGGGTCGGGTTATAAAGATAGAAGAATGGATAATCCAAAATTTTCGGACCGGGCTACAAACCTGGCGTTGCCAGCCTAAATTTTGGTCCATCCTGGCTTTAGCCTGGCCTCGCCAGCCTAAAGCCTGGCCATGCCTGACTTTATTCTGGCTAAAGACTGGTCTAGCCATGACGAAAAATTTCAATTCCCCAACACATTGTTCAACCCAAAACTCCAAAAATACAATGCATTAGCCTACCTTAACACCACAAAACCTTAAATTACATAGTGAATTTTTTTTTCGGGGTCTTACACTAGCTGAACTTAAATTAAGAGAATTAGTCTAAGAAAAAAGAAAACAATTTGACCAGATGCGATATCAAATTTATTCTAAATAGGAGTATATGGGGTCCTATTATTTTTTAGCCTATAGGATAATTCTATACAATACTTTGTGACTTCCTCAAGTTGGAGTGTCACTCATAGTATTAACGCATGGGTTATCATCTCCTTACTACACAATTACTATCTTTAAGTTGTTACTTAAGCGTTCTAGCAGTTTCTAGCTCGTTCATTATGCGTGCACTACTCGTTTCTTACCTATGGTCCTGGAGGTACTAGGACGTCTATATAGGGTGGTTCTAGACCGACCTATGTTACATAAAAATGAGAAATATAGGCAACAAATAAAATACAAATAGCACTTTCAAGTAAAGAAACAGATAAGGGCACACATTGACCTCCACAAGTAGACAACAAAGGCACACAAACTTTATTACTTTGGAGTCCTATAGACAGTAGACAGGATATCCATGTGGGAAAATAGAATGCAGAGACGGTTTATTAAGGCGAGCATTATGACCTATTTGTTTGCCTACTGATTTTATTCAGCATGAATCTGGGCACTTTAGGCAGTAATATGTCACAATTATAAACACAGAATCATTTTTAAGTCCTATAAATATATTGCCTAAGTTATTGATTGTACAAACGAATTCATAGTTGACCAACAGGATCCTATAGGCATGATTTCTATGAGCTTATTAATTACAGGCCTATAGACAGGATTTCTAAGTGTAGCACTGATTTTAGCTCATAAGGACAAGTTTTTATTCCTTTTAAATCCTATAGGCATGCTTTCTAAGTCTGAAGCTTATTTAAACTCTATAGGCAGGATTTCTAAGTTTGAAACTGATTCCACCCTATAGACATGATATCTACTAGCTTTAAATCCTATAAGCATGATTTCTAGGTTTGAGACTGATTTCACCCTATAGGCAGGATATCTATTAGCTTTAAATCCTAGAGGTGCGATTTCTAGGTTTGAGACAGATTTCACCCTATAGGCATGATATCTATTAACTGCATGTCAGTAGACATTAAGCAGATTGCCAAGAAAGATCATTAATTCAAACAAATAGACATGGTCATTAATGCACATTGGGTTAAAAATATGTGTAAGATCATATGAACAGGATTTCTAGTGCAGAATTGATGGAAAAGCCTATAAACATGATCTCTAGTATGCGAATATAAAAATACAGAATCAAACAATCGGGAAAATCCTACAGGCATGATCTCTAAACAAGTATGGCACTCACATGATTCAATCAACATAATTAAACCTATAGGCAGGATTTCTACCCGACTTTAACAAGGATATAGGAACCCCCCCCCCCTCAGCTTTTACTAAAAAACCCAAAATTTATTATTACAGAGATTATTATAGCCCAGAATATTGAATGAATACAGTAGCAATTACACTATAGGGAGCCTTCATCGGCCCAATCTAAACTTGGGAACCAGGCCTGCAATCCTAACAACTTTGGAGCATAGTAGTGATCCATCCATGGCACATAAGATTATGTTTCCAATGTGTCAAAGTTCCCAATGGCCTCAGGTACCTCGGGCAATGCTCACACCAGAACCATATTCGGAAACTAAATCACAAAAAGATTAGAAGACCAGCCTCAATGTGTCAGAGTTCGGAGGAGTCGCAAGGACCCTAAGCAGTGCTCACACCGGGGGTAGTGAGAACCTAAATGTCTAAAAGTAGGAGTTTGAAAACCCGTGCATAAAGGGTAAGGGGCAGTTTTTAAAATATTTTAATTTTCATAAGCAGGCAAATTCACAATACAGAGTTGCAGACATAACTGCACCAAGAAACAAACAGAGTTCATGTTCAGTACATAGTTCAAACAAATTGGCATTTGATTAGGCTAGATATTAAAGTGATCATGGCTTAAACGCAGAGACAGAAACTGACTAAACCTATAAATTAAACCACAAACATATTTGATTACATGCTTAAAGTATCTAGCAAGGTTCAGAATAAGAAACAGATTGAACTAACCTAGGAAAAGGGGTCACCTTATTTGAAGTAACTTAGCTTATCATTATTACTAAATGGGATCATGTAGTCACATAGAAAATAGAATCATGCTGAGTATTAAACAAACTAATCAAATAAAGCATAGAGAACAAAATAGCAAGAGTTAAGGCATACCAGTTGAGAAGAAAGCAAGTAAGAATGCAATAGCAGTCAAAATCCAGAGAATTTGGCCTTGGCTTTCAGCTGGCCAAATAATAGTTATTTATTGCAGAAATCAGAATAAGAGAATAAAGAGAGAGCTTAAGTTTTTGTCAGAACAGAGAGTTTGATAGTTGTAGCACTGTAGAGTTGTAGAGTTGTCCTAAAGGGAGTGAGGAAGGGGGTTTAAATAACACTTAATGAATTAAACAAATAAGGTATGAAAATAACTTACCAATCAATTAAGGTCGACATGAATCAATTAACAAGATAGAATCCAGTAATGTCAAGCTAGTACCATGTCACGACCCAAAATCCATAAGGTCGTGATAGCGCCAGACATCATTGTCAGGCAAGCCAATCATTTATTAATTTAAATAATTCCCGGTTTAAAAATTTTTAAAAAAATATTTCCTTTCACTTTATTACATATTAACCAAATAAAAAAAATCTGTTAATTAAAAACAATGGTTTGAATACTACACTTTAGCAAATATATCCCAACACATCCCAGAACTCGGTGTCACAAGTACATGAGCAATTTCTAAGATTTTATACAATCATTACAAAGCCTGTCCGAAATACCAATTTGACAAGGAAATTTAAAATGAAAATAAATACAGTACGAGGGAGACTTTGTCAGCTGCGGATCGCCTCCGGATGATTCAGCTCGCCTAAGTCTGTGAATCCTCCACATTGTTATGAAAGTACCTGTGCAATAAAATGCACAGCAAGTGTAGCATGAGTACAAAAACAACGTGTACTCAGTAAGTCGCCCGCCTAACCTCAGATAGGTAGTGACGAGAGGTCAAATTAGACACTTACTAAAGGTCAATTTAGATATTTAAGTGTGACACTAAGCATGATTATCATAGGCAATTTATTAAAATCAGGAATAAATATCTTCAACTCCGTTCACGCTTAACACTTTACATCTTCGTCATATTAATAACAATTAATCAACATGGGTGATTTAATCAAATAACAATTTAATCGACGGGAAGGAACCACTTCTTCCAAAATCTTATTAATAACTTTAGGTCTCTGTCATTTCAATTGATAACTTAACATTTCAGGCCAGTAATCAGGCAAAATCATAGCAACTATGCAGTAATTATCATGCGCAAGCAATGCCGAGGGTCGAACGGCGCGGACCAACAATAATAAATTGTGCAGTGCCGAAGGGTCGAACGGCTCGAACCATAGATGCATCTATCTACCCCGCTCGCGAATCGATCATGCGACGCAGTTATGCATGCAAATAATAAGGCTAGCCTTCTCGCGAATCATACCTGCGATTCAGGTGCTCATATGTACACATATCCACATAATAAATCCATATTTTTATCAAGAAAGTAGTTTTTCTCAGGAAAGGGGTGAAATTCTTCTTAAAATAACATGAAACATAGCTTTTAAATCATTGTTTTGAAACCCATTTGCCAAGTTTAATGATATTCCATAATACAACCCTACCAGATATACAATTATCCACAGAGGAATCAATTCTATTTCTAAATGGTTAAGAAAATGAACTCTATTCTTCTTTAGATATTCAATTACGATTTCGATTGTATTAGCAGTTTAACATCACAGGCAGGATTACAGGTACAACACGTAAGGCATGCTAGTGGGTCCTAGACTACCAGGACATGGCATAATAGTAGCTACGCACGGACCCCCGTCACCGCGTGCGCATGTAGCCCCCGAAGATAATAGCATATACTTATTTATTCACCTAGGGGGAATATTCCCCCTCACAAAGTTAGAAAGGAGACTTACCTCGCTCTGAAATTTCATAACCGGTCTCTAAGCCCTTCTGATGACTCCAAACGGACGCACAACGCCCCAAAACTATCCAAATAATGACAACCCAATGAAAATATACTCTAATATTTGCAACAATTCCAAATTATATAATTTCCCAACCTCGCTTAGTGAAATGACCAAAATACCCCCGGGCCCACGTGCCCGTAATCCGAAATTTCTCGAAGATATTTTCTACCAATAGCCTTACTAACTCAAATACACAATTTACTCAAATATTCATGCTCAATTCATGGCTAAAACTCCAATTTCAATTTTCTAGGGTTTTTCAATATTTCCCAAATTCCTACCATTTCCATGCCTAATCCATGCATATAATCTTGTATTTAACTTAGAGGCATGAAGGAGTTACTTACCTTGACATTTCATGAAGAAATCTTCTCTTTGAAGCCTCCCAAGATTGCCTAAGCCAAAGAAAAAATGAAGAAAGTGAACCAAGAATCCTTGTTTTAAAACATTCTGCCCCAGCCCGATTTCCGCACCTGCGTCCCCCTTACCGCACTTGCGCTTCCGCAGGTGCGCCCAAATCTCCCGCACCTGCAGCCTCCGTGGATCCAGCCCAATTTCGCACCTGCGGTGCCCTTAGCCGCACCTGCGGCCAAAGTCTCGCAGGTGCGGTCACACCAGATGACAGCAACCTTTAGCTTTCTTCAACTTCAAATATTGATCTGTTAACCACCCGGAATCCACCCGAGGCCCCCGGGACCCCGTCCAATAATACCAACCTATTCCAAAACATAATGCGGACTTGCTCGAGGCCTCAAATCACATCAAACAACATTGACACCACAAATCGCACCCAAATCCCAACTTTATGCTTTCAGAAATTTCATACTTCTACATCTGATGCCGAAACCTATCAAATCATGTCCGATTGAGCTCAAATTTTGCGCACAAGTCATATTCAACATTAAGGACCTACTCCAACTTCCGTAATCGCATTCCGACCTCGATATCAAAACTTCCACTTCCGGTCGGATTTCTCAAAAACCTTCAAATTTCTATCTTTAGCCAAATGACTTCAAAATGACCTACGGACATCCAAATTCACTTCCAATCGCGCTCCAAACTCCAAAATCTCCATACCTCATTCCCATACACGGAATCCCAAACGGATATCAACATTAGTGAAATGCACTTCAAGCCCAAATCTATGAAATTCTTCTAAAATTCTAACTTCCACAATATACGTCGTAACGGTCCCGTGTTATCCAAAACCCGATCCGGACATACGCCCAAGTCTGAAATAATCATACGAACCTGTTGAAACCTTCAAATGATGATTCGGAGGTCGTTTACTTAAAATTTCAATCTTAGTTGATTCTTCCAACTTAAGGCTTCTGAAATGAAAATTTTCTTTCCAAATCAACTCTAAACTTCCCGAAATTCAATTCCGACCACGTCCACGGGTCATAATACTTGAAATGAAGTTGGTCACAACTTCAAACAGCTGAACGACGCACTAGAGCTCAAAACGACCGGTCGGGTCGTTACATTCTCCCCCACTTAAACCGACGTTCGTCATCGAACGTACCAAGAAATGCCCTGGAGTTATCTGAAATCACTGTTTAACATTTCGAGCACCTACCCGCTACCACAACCTAGTTGAGTATATTAGCTTGATCAAATCTGAAGATTTCTTCTTTTATCCATATAATAAGCTCGGAACCTAGTTCCAACACTTGAAATTCCTTGCCAGGCCTACTTTTCCAATACATAAACACAATATCAACTACTACACAATGTCCCAGAACATGACCGCATACCTTTGCTGAATCAGCGCCATTCACCGCATAACTCATTATCTTACCACAATGACACTCCCTGAACCTTAATGGCCAAAAGATCATGAATTTGGTGCTCCCGATGCACCTCATAACAAATATGCATACACCCTGCTATAATGCTGATGATACCACCACAACGAAGGAAATGTGCAGAAATTCATACCCAACTGCAGAGTTAACAAATCATTAAATTCCTCATCTTGACTAGAACCATCACCTCATTATGAACCTAAATAATGGTATTTGTTCTTTAATATACACTTCACATCACCTTATCGCACTGATCCCTGATCCAAAAATCTCGTCTCACCCAGTATGAACTGCTCAGACAACAAATCACCCCAAACATGACTGAAAATGTCACATGATATCACATCATGCCAATAGGCCATAACTCAAACATGATAATAAGAAACGACTCAGGAAGGGACTATTCAACTTACGCAACTAATATGAACTCTTACTAGGAAATAGGAAGTAAAACACAAGAAAATAATTATAGGAACCTTACTCAACATCACACTGTTGCGGCGTGCAACCCGATCCGAATAACATACCCATGGCGACGTGCCACCTGATCCACACATAAAATTTACATAAGAAGATATATATACGGAGCTGGTTTGCTCCCTACTACAAATTACTGAATACCGATCATAAGCACGCTAAGTGCATAATACCATCGTGGGGAGACTGATAAAGCCGTAGACTACATAACTCAAGCACAACTGAGGTGCGATATATATATACACTCTGGATCTCAAGAGCTATCCTTCTCACATAACATCCCCACTACGCGGGACCTCAACACATATGAAATTATCAAGTCGTTTCACAACTCACACGACACAATTATAATGACACATGAATTTGACGAAGACGGAACAACATCCGCTGTTCTAATACCTTTCCATGAAAAAGCCCCTCTACTGAAATGAACATGCCTGGCACATACGGAGCCCATAATCATATTTAAATCCATCAACAAACATCGAGTCACCTTGCTCGTACCAAACTAAGCTGATAGCTTTTGCCTTGGTCCATATTAACCCACTTCCTCTCATAATATGCAAGAACAACCATCATAGCCGGGACAAACACCCCACAATCCACAACCAAATGAATTGAACGCCTCCCATGCATAACTTCTCAAATAAACAATGTTGCACTTCTTTATACTCAGTCCAAATCTTCAATCCATCAAGTAACTACATGTCACACTTTATACAATCTTTTTGCGGTCATGTTTCCACGACCTTCAACACAAGGCAACAAGACACATCAAGAACCCATGACCAGGGTACAAAGCCTCTTCCACCGAATATCAATCTCAGGTGAAATTCAAGATAACACCAGCTTACTATGAACTCTCGAATCTTTTTTTCTTGCTCTTCTGAGATCATGACATCCTTATTAACGCCGAACCACAATCTCAGTTCTTACTCCCAGTTACGTACTGCTTCCCGCACCAAACATGCCAATATGAGGTAGCGCAAGAATTCCGTCATAACTGCTGAACCATCAATAGGGCGAACACTTAATCATATAGACACCTCATACTTAACTCAATTCAGGAGTACCATCAACACACGAGTGAATTCCTACAATCACCCAAAATGCAAATCCTTAAGTAGTAGTCTATACCACCATAACCCTTCCGGGAACCGCCTACACGTGAAAGGCCATAGCAATCAAATGCTCTCACATGAAATCCCTTACGACAACCGACAAGCCCCGCACACACTGGCACAAACCACATGCATAACTTAATCATATCAAAAGAACTAATCACTGTCGTAAATGGGCCATTTCAACCATGGCTATCAATCTATCTTCTTTTAATCATCTTCAATTGCTTCAGGAACAATAGCAGCTTCCTTCAACTCATAGCAAACTCAATCCTCACTCATCCCGAGTGACCTTGACTCACGAGACTATGCTACCTAGATCCCGCAACCCGTCTCATACCATCCTGATAATCTTTCTACAATCCAGAGTTTATTTCTCTCACTCCTCAATACTATCTTGCATGCTGGAACACATCATAGAACATCCCAACCATCCTCCTTTTTCTCAGAAATTACTCTGCAAAAGCTCGATTCTTGATCATACTACTGTCTGAAACCCTTAAACGCCGCATTCTTGACTTTTGAACTCACTAGGACCGCTATTGAGAGTCACCCACTCTGGTTGGCCCCGAATACACTCAACACCAAGGCTCTTCTAGCACATGAACACCCCTTTCAAGGAAACACGCGACCGAGTCACTATCTGACAACTCACTTATGCCTTAAGCAAAATTCTAAATCATCCAACTCAACTTTTGCACACATTCATCAAATCCCACGCACAATCATCATTTTACCCATTTCCCTTAGCTGTACTAATTTTCCATCACGCCAACAATCCGCAACCCTATGATAACACAATCCTTTAACCCAACTGCAGATGGTGGGACTCCCCCACTTAGCCCGAAGCTACTCCTAGCACCACTCTAGACACTACCGAGATCCCTTCTCCTTTGATAACACGATCTTACTCAACCAATCCGTCCAATTCTTCCAAATTCTCTTGCTAGCACTCCCTAAATACTCAATTCCCTAGCATCATTCACACATTCTGCTTCCTTACCGAATAGCCACTAGAACCCTTCACAAAGACTTGTCAACCATGCCACCGCTAACAAATTCACCGGAGATAACTCACCTGTGCAAATCACCCGCGGACACCTTCCAACGACGCCGAAATACACGCTCTCTGTGACTTCAATACCTAATCCTACACCCTGCTTCATTTACCAACTTTACTAGCCCGTCCGCTTCTCATAGACATCCATTAAATGCGCAACAATATCTTCAAATTCCAAGTTATGCTGCCGCTCCCCCACTTTGCGACTGCTCGACTTCCGCTTCTTACACCTAGCCTCCTAGATATGGAACAACCGCCTAGCCTTACTTCAGGATCATTCTCTGTAGCTATCAAACCAGCAGATCACCACAACTTCAAACTTTCCGGAGATCATCTTTCTGTAGCTGCCTTCATTATCAACACCTATCCGGTACTGAACCATCGCACCTCACGATCTCTGCCAACCGCATTCTTCAATACTTTTTCTCAATACTCTGACCCCACGCAACCGTAAAAACCATAGCACCGACAAACTTAACACATTTCATTCGATCAATGGTGACGACTACACGTCACACATCCCACCTTACTTGAAGACACCAAGCCTTACTACTTTATCAACCCCAACCAGACCATTCATAATCCAAATGCCTTTTCTCTGCCGGCACTAGAATACCGAAATCTCAAAATCACACTCTGAGAAGACCTCCCTTCAAACCATTCATCATCCCCAACATACGGGCAATCATTCTATCATCATATCGACATCACACGATAACCAATCACAAACATCATCACTACCTGAGCATAACCTTAAGGCTCCCATAAACACAGCTACTGAGCTGAAATAACATAGTATCCTTTTGCAGGGCCATAACAACAGCCCCAACAAATTACACATGGAAACATCTCGAATTACATCCGTAGCACCATTTCAATTCCTCAAATTCCTGATTCATAGCAAGCGCTTCGCGACGCATAAGATTGAGTAGGAATGAACATAGGCATAAGCCTCAAGAGTTTTTCGTTCGTTCTCATGTGTCATTAATAGGGTAATTCCGCTGATACTTATTGTCTTCCTTTCTTATCGCAATTACTATATTGTTAGCCATGCCTTGTAGTCTTCATGTAGATATCAGTCTATTCATACACTTATACTTGTTTAGGTTATATAGTCCAGTAGATGTCTTGATTGTTTCTCGTCACTGCTCCATTAAGTTTAGTCTTGACACTTGCTGGGTACCGCTGTGGTGTACTCATACTACACTTCTGCATATTTTTGTGCATATCCAGGTATAGCGTAGCCGGTTGATCATTAGCTAGCAGCACGGATTGTTGTTGTGGAGACTCAAGGTAAACCCGTTGAGCATTCGAACGCTTCAGGGTCACCATTATATTTTGTTCATACACTGTCTTTACTTATTTCAGAACAGTTGTAGTATACTCTTTAGAGTTTATGACTTGTATTATCGGTTTTGGGAAATTGTAAACTGTATAGAGAGTTTCATTTCAGAAATTCTTTGATGTTATTTTATTATTGTCGTTATTTCGCAAATGTTAGGCTTACATAGTCCTTAAGACTAGGTTCCATAACGATACCCAACGGAGGAGAAATTGGGTCGTGACACTATCTTTGCTGAAAGAAAGTTCTAGTCTTTTTGTTTTATTTTTTTGAATTATTAGTACTATGTTACTTTTGGAAATGGATTTAGTAAGTGAAGCTGATTTAGGTATTTTTGGATTTTCTTATATTTTGGTTAATTAAATGTTTCCAATCTTGGATTTCGTAATGCATGGTAGAAAATTTCTGTTTTAAGTATGTTACGTCGTATGAGTATGTTGTTTATTTGTATCCAAATTTTGGCTTATCTTCGCTGAAAGTTTTAGCTTTTTTCGTTGTGTTTTGATAATCAGCATGTTATGTTTAGGATTTTCCTGAAAGTTTTAAATGTAATGAGCTTCACATCGGATACTATTGGTAGAAAGGAGTAAGTGAAGTTGATTTGGGTATTTTTGCTTTTGATTTATTTTGGGTTATTGAAATGTATGCATCTAATGAATGCATGGCGGAAGACTTTTGTCGTTGCTTATATTAATTGTTATGAGTATGTTTCCTATTTGTATTAAGATCTCAGCTTATATTTGTTGATAAATGATACGTTTTCTTTTTGAAATTGTAAAGGTTTCAGTACTGTTACTTTAGGAGTAAAATAAAGTTCATTTGGAGTACTTTTGGGTTAATATTAGTATGAGATCCTGGATCTCATGAAAGCATGGTAGAAAAGTGTTATTTTTGCTTAGTCCAAATACATAGATAGCCCTCTAACTTGGCACCAATTTTTATTTTGGCACTCCGTCTCAGCTATATTCCATTTTGGCACTTTAATCCCATTCTTTTTTTTTCATTTTAACCAAAAAAATAAACGTGTCACATTGGTTGAGTTTCTTCAATTGATAGGCGCGTGAGACTATATTTTAATGATAATGAAAGCCCATAAAATTATAATTAAACTCCAATTAAATGCCCACCCTCCTCCCTCATTATTTCTTCCATCTCCTCTTCAAAATAATCCTTATTTTATTTCCGTTTCGCTCTTCATCTCCATGATAACTTCAAAGTATGCCTTTTTGCAGTTTCTTTCTTTGTTCTTTTATTTTGTTTCTTCATTTAGTAATATCCCTAATCCAAACCTAGATTTTCATCCGAACCTTGAATTTTTCAAGTGAACCCATGTCCCCAATTTCCAAACCACCAGAAAAATGTAACATATGTCGAGCTCTATTACTAAATTTTAAGAAAGAAGAAGAAGAGGGAGGGGGAGAGAGATAGAGAGAGAAGAATAAAATGATAATTTCATTAACGGTGACTCTACACAATACAAACTCTGCATATATAACGATAAATCGGACATTGGATTCCTTATACTATTTCTAATGCTGACAGCTGTCCTAAATCTGCTAACAAACTCATGGACTTAATTGGAATATATAAAATAAATTAAGGGACCTAATTGACATAATGTAAACTACTCACTAAAATAGACTAAATTGACAGAATTCATGACATTCCATCCTTCTTCAGAACCTTTCCCTCAAGGTTCATCTTTAAAGTTTGAAAATTGAGACTTGATGAACCAGTAGTCTTCCCAAGTGGCTTCTTCTGGTAACAAATTAACCCATTTCACTAGTATATAAGTAGCAACTCGGTTTTCTTTCTTCACCATCCTTCTGTCCAGCACAGCAATAGGTTCAACAAGGGACAATCCTTCTGGGGAGCAAATTGGAGGATCAATAGAGGGAACAACTTGTATTCCATCATTCTTCTTCAGTTGAGATATATGAAACAGGGTGTATCGTTGTTGTAAGAGGCAATTCCAGCTTGAAGGAAACATGGCCAATCTTCTGATCTGATAGGATCCGTAGAACTTGGAAGCTAGCTTCAGACTCTTCCTCAAAACCACAGATGATTGTCTGTATGGTTGTAACTTCAGATATACCCAATCACCTTCTGCAAATTCTCTTTGTTTCTTCTTTTGCTAGCATAAAATTTCATCCTATTTTGAGCCTTTTCTAAGTTTTCCTTCATCTCCTTGGCCATCACTTGTCTCTCTTTTAGGATTTGATCAATGGCAGCCACCTTAATTTGAGCAATAAGTTCAAAAGACAATTTTGGTGGATCATACCCATACATCACCTTAAAGGGAGTCATTTCTAGAGATGAATGATAGTTACTGTTACACCCAAAACTCGGCTAGAGCGAGCCATTTACTCCATTCCATAGGCTTATGATTGATTGGACATGCACCTCAAGTAGTTCTCAAGACACCTATTTACCCTCTCTGTCTGCCCATCAGTTTGAGGGTGATAGGTAGAGCTATAAAAAAGCTACACCTGCAGAATTTTGAACAATTCCTTCCAGAAGTTGCTTACAAAGATCTTGTCTCTATCAGAGACAATACTCTTAGGTAATCCACGTAACTTATAAATAGTACCCAAGAACATCCTGGCCACCTGAGAAGCTGTAAAAGGGTGAGACAAGGCAAGGAAGTGTGCATACTTACTGTATCTACCCACTATCACCAGAATAGTGTTGTGCCCTTAAGATGTTGGTAGCCCCTCAATGAAATCCATAGATATGTGCTCCCAAGCCCTTTCAGGAATTGGTAAAGGTTGAAGGAATCCAAGATAGGCGACTTGTTCATCCTTGCATCTCTAGCATGTCTCACATTCTTGAACTAACCTCTTCACATCTTCAATCATGGCTGGCCAATAAAAGATTGAGTTCACCCTTTGATAAATTGCCATTACCCCTGAATGACCACCTAATCCAGTGCGGTGTTGATCATTTGATGTCTGAGCTGACCATGTTTACCAACCCATACTCTTCCTTTATATCTCAATAACCCATGTTGTAAGGTGATGTCCACACAGTCCTTGGGGCCGGTACTAAAAGCAATTACTGCCTGGAATACTTCCTAATCATCATTATAACTGGCCACCACTTCGTCGAACCACTTAGGTTGTAATTGAGTCAATACAAGGAATTAAGAAGATTGAGTTGTTGACTGTAATTCACTTCACCTCGAAAAAGCATCAGCCACCAAGTTTTCCACTCCCTTCTTATATTAGATTTCATAACTTAAGCCCATTAGCTTAGTTAAACCTTTATGCTGCAGGGATGTAGTGATTTCTTGTTCTTGTAGAAACTTCAAGCTATAATGGTCAGTTTTGATTATGAAATGGTGTGGATGTAAGTAATGCCTCCATCTGTCTACTGCCAATAAAAGGGCGATCAACTCTTTTTCGTAAGTGGATAATCCTTGATGTCTTGTACTCAATGTTTGGATCATAAAAGCCAAAGGTCTTTTATCCTGCATTAGGACAACACCTACTCCAGAATTGCAGGCATCCACTTCCAAAATAAATGGTTTGCTGAAGTCAGGGCGGGCCAAAACAGGAGCATTTGTCATGGCTTGTTTGAGACTATTAAAAGCTGTAGTAGCTTCACGGTTCCATTGAAATCCACTTTTCTTGAATAGGTTGGTCAAGGATTTGCTAAGTAGAGCATAGTTCTTCACAAACTTCCTGTAGTACCCAGTTAATCCAAAAAAACCTCTCAGTTCTTTAACAGTAGAAGGTTGGGGCCAATCGAACATGGCAGGCACCTTTTTTCGATCAGTGCTTACCCCATTTGCTGAAACGATATGTCCTAAATACTCCACCTGAGGTTGAGAAAATTCACACTTGCTCTTTCTAGCAAACAACTGATTTCATTTTAATAGAATTAGAACCATTTCCAAGTGCCTCAAATGATCTTTCATATTTTGACTGTATACTAGAATATCATCAAAGAAAACTAATATATACTTTCTGAGTTGCACCTTAAAGACTGCATTCATAAGGGATTGGAAGGTGGTTGGAGCATTTGTTAGTCCAAAGGGAATAACCCTAAATTTTTACATAAACCATGATGGGTTCTAAAACCAGTTTTATGCTCATCACTAGCCTTCATCCTTACTTGATGATACCCTGCCCTTAAATCTATTTTTGAAAACAAAGTAGTCGTATGCAATTCATCCAGCAGGTCCTCTATCATAGAAATCGGGTACTTATTCTTGACTGTCAAGGTATTCAGTCTCCTATAATCTACAAAAAGTCTCTCCAAGTTGAGTCCTTCTTTTTAACTAACAAGGCAGGGGAAGCAAAGGCATATTGACTATGGACCACAATCTTGGCCTCTAGCATGTCATTAATAATGGACTCTATGGCATTCTTTTGGTCATGGGAATACCTGTAAGGTCTTAAGTTGAATGGCTGAGCTCCCGGAACCAGGTTGATGGCATGATCACAATTCCTCTTTGGTGGAAGTTCAGTGGGATCCTTGAACATCTCAGAGAAAGCTGACAACATTTTCTCTACATCAGGTTCCACTCTTTCTGTTTCTTTGACTGTTGGACCAGAATTCAGCATTCTTACTTTAGCCATTACCTCACAGGTGCCACAGTGCAACATTCTTTCTAAGGTGTTGGTGTCCACAGTTGACACATAAGGCTGATCACTAACTCCCATCAATGTCACCATTCTTCCATATTTCATTAAGCTTATACTATGGGGTCTGGTATTAAGTATGACTGGTGCTACATGATCAATCCAATCCATACCTAGAACCATGTCACAACCTCCCACCTTGAGCAATCTGATTTTGAACAGGAATTGCTCATCTTGCATTTTCCAGTTGAATAAGGGACTCTCCTTGTCACAAAACATAGTCTGTCCATTGGCAACTACCACCCTTAAGGGATTTTTCATTGGTTGTACCTGGAGTTTTAGCAACTTAACAATGTGTGGATCAATGAAAGAGTGAGTTGAACCACTAACACAGTTATTGGAATCTTTTTGTCATATCCAAGCATCTTAATAGTGGAAGTTGCTCTTCCAGTGGTGCTCAATCCCATAACAATGTTAATGGAAACTTGTTCTTTCTCCTCTGTTACTTCCTCTAAAGATTCCGGTACATCAACAAACTCCACTATTTCAGTTTCCCCTTCTACTTCCATACTCTCCATAGCATGGAGAGTTTTTGGCTTGCATTGATGACCAGGGAAGTATTTTTATTTGCACTTATAACATATTCCTTATTCTCTGAGGTTCTACAAGGTGTTTGGCTTGAGGGTGGCTCTATTTGTGGTGGGTGTTTTCTGGTGAGGATAGGTAATTCTTAGAGGTTGGGTAGGAGCCGGAAGTTGGGCTGATCTGGTGTTTTGTGGGGTTTTCGGGTAAGTAAGGGCCAAAGGGTAAGGGTGAGGGTGAGGAAAGTTTTGGGAAGATTATAAGGAATGAGGATAGAAAAAGCAGCAAAGGATTCGTCATATAGCCTTGCTACCTCATATGCATCCATAATGGTAATGAGATTAGCCAATTTCACTAAGGGTTTCAGTTCTGGTCTCAAACCACTAATGAATCTGGCTACAAAATGGGTTTCATTTAATAAGAGGTTAATGATGGTCATATAGCTAGTGAGACCCTCGAATTTTTCCTGGTATTGGTCTACACTATCCAACTGCCTGATTTTGTTGAATTTGTCAACAATGTCCTGTGGTCGAATGTTTCCAAACCTTCGACAAACTTCCAAAGAAAAATTCTGCCAGGATATTCTTCCTCTATGATACACCAAATAATTATCCAGCCAAACATCCACCTTATCATTCACATGCATGGAAGCATAGCTCAGTCTCTCATGCTCGGGGGTTTTATACAGCTAAAAAAAAAATTCACACTTTCTGAGCTAACCACGAGGATTGCACCCATCAAATTCTCGAAAGTTCATTTTGGGTTTCAAGATTTTATGGGGAGAATCAGGACTAGAAGCAGGAGCGGGTGCAACAGGGGTAGATAACAGGGAGAAGAGGAAGAGTAAATGGTGTTTTGAAATAAAAGGGGGTTGGTAAAGGGCAGGTGGAAATGTAAATCCCCTCCCAATGGGAAATGTTGAAGGAGTGACCATAGCTTGTGAAGTAGTTAGGGATTTAGTACCAGACACTCCACCGTACTCATAGATGGCCTGCACTGCATGAGAAGAGGGTTGAGGAGTTTGCTGTGAGGAGTCCCCTGTCGTTGGTGTCAGTTGCAAGGAGGTGTTGACGGTTGCCGGCGATGGTGTTGACGGCCTCGACGGAGCTTGCATCGGTAAACCAGTGTTTGCCAAATCTTGTTCTTTTGTTTTACCTCCTGAATTTGTAATAGATGCCTATCACAAAGATCAGGATGGTTATAAATATGTCAGAACTTTTCCAATGGAAGTATGTAATAGTATGACTGATTTAGGCAATGAAAGTGTCTTAGAAGGCATAACTTTAGCCCATTGAGGCATATGTATTAGTGACAACGCAAGGGGTCACGTATCCTAGTTTGTTATTATTAATATAAGTACCTTTTTATGTCAAAAAAAAGGATATGGGTCCATTTGAATATGCTGCCAAGATGGAACATAAAATTAAGTTCAATCAAGATAGAATATCCACGCTAACACATGAATAAAATAGTAAAAATTACCCCCCCCCCCCCCCCCCCCACATAAAAAAAGAATATAACAACACAAATTGTAACTACGCAAAGTAAAAAACTGAAAATATAATAGACTTCATTGGTGGACTTGAGATCGTATAGCATACCGTCAAGTGCCAAGACAATATGCTGGAGAATTTTTCAAAGTACATTTGAAACTAAAACAGATGGATCATATGTTGATAGCACATGAGGCTTAGGTTGTCGTCTTTTTATCTCCTATCTTGATGCATTAAAAACATTAATAAAATTAATTAAAGGGAAGGGAGAAAAACCATAATGTTTAGAGAATTTAATGTACTTTTAGGCTTTTTAATATAAGCTAAACTAATAGAATGGAGGAGAAAAAAATCAAAAAACCAGAAAAAAAAGATAAATATGAAAGCTGCCCAAATAGGAATGCCACATCAGCGGGTCAATTCCCAACTTTATGTATATATATTGAGTAGATATTAAGATATTAAGATACATTCAAATGAATTTAGTCTACACGGATTGGAGCTTTTTAAATTATTTATATTTTCAGCATAAGAAAGAAACTGTTTGATGTATTTTGTTTCACTCTTGACCTTTGACACACATTTCACAAGAAAACCATAAGTCTTAATAAATGATGTTTTGTTAAAAGTTAATCATCTGAACCGTTTCATATTTGTGGCAATGGCTCACCATTGTTTTCTATCTTTCGATTTTACTTTTTTTTTTTGGTTATATTTATAAAATGTGTATTTATATTTTTGCACAAAAGACTCTTAAAGTAATGCTTGCTTAAAGGGCACAATAATTACTTAACTTTTTATGGATATTTTGGTCTTTTAATTTATCACTATGGACTTCAAACTTATAATATGGTAGGATGATGAAGGGTGTTTCCTCGAGCCTTTCGAGTTGAAGATGCGTCTTCAGGCTCATTCTACTCTTAGTCCTGATGATCCTAGTCAGCTCGTCTATGTCTAGAGGAAAATAACACTTATGTTACTGCATGTAGAATATCTTGTGTTGTCGAGTCGCACTACTAAAAAAGTGATTAAATTCGTCCACGAAAACTGACCGAAATCAGTCGAAAATTGAAAAAAGTGATCGATTTTCGACCGCTTTTAATTAGTTGGAAAAATGATGGTCGCTAAGGTGTTGTGTTCGAAATCGGTCAAAATTTGCCGATCGAAAACAGTCGGTTTATTCAAAGCGTTAACTGACTGTCAAAATGCATTTACTGATCGAAATCGGTCGGTATTAATTAAAAAAAATTATTAAATTTTCAAATACTAACCGAAATAGGTCAAAATTTTAAATAAACAATAATTTTATTTAAATATATAATTATTTGTAAATTGTAATAAATTATTAATTTATTTAAATAAATAAATTTAAATTCAAAATTTCCAACGGAATTCGGTCAGAAATTTAAAATTTATGGGCAAAAAATGATATTTTCGACCGATTTCGGTCAGTTTTCTTGGTAAAAACTGAGCTGAAAATGCCTACTTTTAAGCTACACGACCTGCCAATATAACCAATATCCATCCTATAATGGCATCAATCCTATAATGGCAGCATTACATTGCTTCCATTCAACCATATTTAATCAACAACAACAACAACAATAATTATCTAACAACAACAACAACAATTAACCAACAACGCTAATAACAACCACAACAACAACAACAACTCCAACCACAACAAGAATTATACAACTGTTCAATAACAAAATAATATCAAAAATACAATCATCATTCAAAATTAGACTGTCACGACCCAAAATCCGCTAAGGACGTGATGGCACCGGACATAATTAAAATTCTTATTTTAGAAATTTGAAATCGCTACTTTTCATTTCATTATATGAAAAAAGTCAATAAAATTTACTGAGTAAATAACAATATTTTAACAATTCATTTAACAAATACATCCCAAAGTCATCCCAGAACCCGATGTCACAAGTGCACGAGCAATTTCTAAGACGAATAAAATGAAATACAATAACCGTCCAGAATACAAATGGGACAATAAAGAAAGTACAACTTAATACTCTGAAGGAGACTCTCCTGGCTACAGGTCGTCTGGAGAGGTGCAGTTCACCTAAGTCCCCACATCAACCATGCCACGGCACCAAGCGAGGCCACTAGATATACATGTACATGTGCAACAAAATGCACAGCAAGTGTAGTATGAGTACGAAAACAACATGTACTCAGTAAGTATCCCGCCTAACCTCGAAGAGGTAGTGACGAGAGGTCGACTTTGACACTTGCTTGAGGTCAATTTAATATAAACAAGTGTGATGCTAGACATGGATGTTATAATCAGATAGCAAATAACAACAGCAAAGGACAACTTCTTCCATAAATTATAAATCTCAGTTTCCGTCATTTCAGTTAACAACTCATATCTTAAGGCACTTAAATAGTTCAAATCACAGATGGTATCTAGCAATTATCATGCGTAGGAAATGCCGAGGGTCGAACGGCCCAAACCAAACATAAATGTAAATTGTGCACTGCCGCAGGGTCGAACGGGGCGAACCGTAGATGCATCTATTAACCTTCCGTGGCATACGGCCCGATCCTATGAGAGTAGTGAAAGAAATAACCCCGCTCGCGGAATATAAATTTGCGAAGCTGGCACACATAATCATACATATTCAAATAGTCCACCCCGACTACATCGGGAAAACAAGTACCCAAGAAAATGACAATTTCTCTTTTAATGGTCACGAAAATAGTATTTAAATCTTTTTCAGAAATTCATTTACCAAGTTCGATAAGGTTTAAACAGTTTAATTTCAGTAAAAAGGTTACAAGTACGGCAAATAAAACATGCTTTTGGTGTCTAGACTTACCTCGCTCTGAAGTTCCATAACCGGCATTCCACGCTTTTCCGACGACTCTAATCAATGCACAACGCTCCAAAACAAGCCAATAATTATTCAAACCCTTTAATATATACCCAATTACTCATTATAAGCTGATTTATTAAAATTCCTAACCCCGAACGAAAAGTCGACAAAATCACCCTTGGGCCCTCGTGCCCGGATTCCGAAACCGAAGATAAACTTTACCCATAGCTTCACTAATTCAAATATATAATACACCCTCAATTTCATGCCCAAATTCGTGGCCAAAATCCAAAAATATAAATTTTCTAGGTTTTCTACCAAAACCCAAAGTTCCCACAAATTTCCATGTTTAAATATCTATGCATAATCAATGTATTTAACTCAAGGTGGGTGGGGATATCTTACCTTGATATACATGATGAACCCCCCTCTTCAAACCCTCCAATAATCGCCCAAGCCAAGAGAAAAACGAAAGGAAGTGGCCAACTCATGCTTTTAAACTAACACACTGCCCATACCCTACCTCCGCACCTGCGGTCGAACCGCCGCACCTGCGCACTCCCCTTGCCCGACACGGATCCGCATCTGCGCCTCCTTTTCCGCATCTGCGCCTTCACAGGTGCGGACACAACCTCCCACCTGCGTCCAGCCAAGCCAAACGTTTTCTGTTTTTGCAACACCAAGTCTCTCCTACGGCTCCGCACCTGCGGCCAAAACCTCGCAGGTGCGGTTACACCAGACACCAGCAGCCTTAGCCTTTCTCAAACTTCCAAATTCGATCCGATAACCACCCGGAATCCACCCGGGGCCCCCGAGACCCCGTCTAATCACCCCCACCTATTCCAAAACCTAATGCGGACCTGCTCGAGGCCTCAAATCACATCAAATAACATCGAAACAATGGATCGCAACTCAATTCAATCTTTATGAACATTGAAATTTCCAACTTCTACATTTGATGCCGAAACCTATCAAATCACGTTCGATTAACCCCAAATTTTGCACACAAGTCAGATTCAACATTTCGGATCTGCTCCAACTTTCAGAATCGGAATCCGACCCTGATATCAAAATTTCCACTTCTGGTCGGACTTCTTAATAACTGTAAAATTTCTAATTTTAGCCAAATGACCCCAAAATGACCTACGGACCTCCGTATTAACTTTCGATCGCGCTCCTAATACCAGAATCACCATACGGAGCTATTCCCAAACTCGGAATCACAAACGGACATCAATAACATTGAAATGCACTTCAACCCAAACTTATAAAATTTTCATCTAAAATACTAACTTCCACAATATGCGCCGAAACGCTCCTGGGTCATCCAAAACCCGCTCCGAACATACACCCAAGTCTGAAATTATCATACGAATCTGCTGGAACCTTCAAATCCTGATTCTGAGGTCCTTTACTCAAAAATCCAATCTCAGTCAATTCTTCGAACTTAAGGCTTTCGAAATGAGAACTTTCTTTCCAATTCGACTCCGAACTTCTCGAAATTTAGTTCTGACCACGCCTACAAGTCATAATACCTGAAATAAAGTTGCTCATGGCCTTAAACTGCCAAACGACGTTCTAGAGATCAAAACGATGGGTCGGGTCATTACATTCTCTCCCACTTAAACATACGTTCGTCCTCGAATGTGCTAAGAACTGCTTTGGAGTCATCTGAAATCCCTGTTTAACACTCTACGCACCTACCTGTGCTACCACCACTCAATTGAGCACATTAGCTCAATCAAATCTGAAGATATCCTCCTTTACCCATAAAATAAGCTCAGAACCCAGTTCCAACTCCCGAAAACCTCTGCCAGGACTGTTTCCAATATATGAACACCGAGTTAATCACTACACGAGGTGCCGGAATATGATTGCATGCCTCCGTTGAATTAGCACCATACAGCGCATAACTCATCATTTAACCATAACGACATTCCCTGACCTTAATAGCCAAAATTCCACGAATCTAATGCTCCCAATGCACACCTCATGACATATATATAAGTCTTGCTATAACGCTTACGATACCACCACAACAGAGGAGATGTGTAGAAATTCACAATCAACTGCAGAGTTAATCAATCATTGAATCTCTCCTCTTGACTAGAATCATCACCTCATTACGAACCAAATAAGGGTATTTGTCCTTGAATATACTTCACATAATCTTATTGCACTGATCCCTGGTCCAATAATCTCGTCTCACCTAGTATGAACTTCTCAGACAACAAGTTACCCAGACATGACCAACAGTCTCACATGATTCCACAACGCGCCAATAGGCCATACCTCGAACATGATACATAAAGAAATGACTCAGGAAAGGACTACTCAACTCATGCAACTATTATGAACTTTCCTCAGAAAATAGAAAGAAAAATACAAGAAAATAGATATAGGGAACCATATTCAACATCACGTTATTGCGGCGCGCAACCCCATCCAAATAACATGCCCGTGGCGGCGTGCCACCCGATCCAAATAACATAACCGTGGCAGCGTGCCACCTGATCCAAATAACATAACCGTGGAGGCGTGCCACCCGATCCACACATAAAATTCACGTAAGGAGATACACACCGACCTAAATTGCTCATTACCACAAAATATTGGATATCAATCACAAGCATTCTAAATGCATAATGCCATCCTAGGGAGACTAATAGAGCCATACGCTACAAAACTCAAGCACAACTGAGGTGAAATATATACATATATATATATATATATATATACACACACACACTCTGAATCTCAAGAGTTATCCTGCTCACATAACATCATCACTATGCGAAACTTCAACACATTAGAAATTGTCAAGTCGTTGCACCACTCACACGGCATAATCATAATATTACCTGAAATGAAAGATGATGGAAAAACATCTGATGATCTTAATACCCCTCCGAGAGAAGCGTCATACTCAAATGAACACATCTGGCGTATGAGCCCATAATAATATTTAAATCTATTCACAACCTTCAAGCTGATCCCGCTCGCACCGAGCTAGGCTAATAGCCTTGCCTGGGTCCATAATAACCCATTTTTTCTCATAAAATGTAAGAACAACCATAATAGCCGGAGAAAAACCCCTACATCCGCAACCAAATGAACTGAGCACCCTCCAGGCATAAACCCTCAAATAAACAATATTATACTTCTTTATACTTGGTCTGAATCTTCAATCAATTAAGTGACTACATGTCACACTCACACGATCTTCGCATGGAATACACTTCCACGACCTCATGCACTAGATAAAAAGTATGTACCTCCATACCACCGGTCACACAACTGCTGTAAAGCCTACCAAGAAATCTGCAACCAGAACGCAAAGCCTCTTACACAACCACCGATCTCGGGTGATGCTGAAGTCAATACCAGCTTACTCTAAACATCCAAATCCCTTTCCTTTATCATCCGAGCTCGTGACTTCCTTTTCAACACTGAATTGCAACCTTGATCCTTACCTCAAATTCCATACTGATCACTGCACCTAACATGCCAGTATGAAATAGCACAAAAATTACATCATAACTCCTGAACCACTATTAGGGCGAACACTTTATCACATAGAAACTTTTTACTTAACTTAATTTAAGAGAACCATAATGACACACGAGTGAATTCTCATAATCACAAAACATGCAAATCCTCAGGTAATAGTCTATGCCACCATCATCCTTCCAGGATCCGCCTACCCATGATATGCCATTTCTCCCATGGCTGACCATCTAACTTTTCCAAATTTCCATTACTCGCGTCATTCTCAAACTCCACCTCTACAAGACATAATTGATTCACCTGAATAGCTCAAATTGAAATTGACACAACACATAGCCTTGCACTCAACTTATAACAACAGACTTCCCCCACTTTTCTCAAGCCATAGATCAAGATGAACAATAACTCACAATGCCGCTAACACCACCACAATACCGCAGTGAGATTCAATTAAACCTTCCCTAAGCTCAAATAACACGACTCATCTTATACCTTAATCCAATTCGCACTCACCTTAGGAATGATGATAACTCCAAATCAACACATAGCAACTCAATTCGCACTCCCTTCGAGTGATTCGATTCCACGAGACTACTTTGTCTCTAAGCCCATGAACCGTTTCATGCTCTCCTTGCACGCATATTCACATCTTCGACCTGTATACCCATTCCAATAACACTTCTATGAACCCGAAGTCATTTTCTCCTGTTTTCCTCCAAATGCTACTCTGCAAGTCAAAGATAACATAGAACACTCCAACTATATTCTCTTTCTCAAAATTCCGCTGCAAAAGCTCGATTCTTAACCATACCGTGGGCTTGAAATCCATAGACACCACATTCTGACCTTCGAATTTACTAGGACCGTTGTTGAGAGTCACCCACTCTGGCTTGGTCCCGAATATAATCAACTCGTGACTTCAGGGTTGGAACATCAGAGCGGAGGCGGGGAATTCTAACTCTTAACTTGCTCCTGCGACTTCCTTTTCATTTGGTAGGGCATGCCATAGCTTCGTTGGCACCTGAACACCCATCTTGAATAAGCACTCGTCTGAATCACTTCCCTTAAAAATTACCTCTATACTAAGCATAAATCCTGAATCTTTCCAAAGCCTAAACCTGATTCAATAAGGCCAATCTTTGCACACATTTATTAAATCCTATGCTCAATTATTACTCATGTCTTCTTCCCTTAGCTGTAATAACCAACAAATATGCCGATAACCATAATTTTTGCTAGTGGGTAACCATGTAACCCAATCGTAGGCGGTGGAACTCTCCCACTTAGCCTGCAGCCGCTATTACAAAAATCTACTCACCAAGAATCTTCCTTCATTGTTGACATGATCCTGCATAACCAACTCCCCAAATTCCTTGGAGTCCTTCCGTTGGCATTTCACAAGCACTCTGAGTCATTAACCACATTTTCATATATGACCTCTTGCTGAATAGTCAGTAAAATCCCTCGCAAAAACTCTACCAACACGCAACCACTGACCTGCTCATAGAAGATAACCCACCTGCAAAAATTACCAACTGACACCTTCCAACGACGTTGTACTGCACAATCTCTACGACATCGATACCCCGTCCTACACTCGTTCTCATTTACCAACTTTACCAGTCCGTCCGCTCCTCATGGACATCTACTTAATGCGCGACAATATCTACTCATTCACAGCTATGCTACATCCTTCCTCATATCGAACAACTCCTCTCTATTGTATCCAATCTTCTGCCGAAATAGCCAATATTTCAATTTAAGCCCGTGGATCCAATCATCGTCCGCTAAAATTCTCAAATCGCTCCAAACTTCTCCTCAAGATGTGCAATTATCTTACCATAGAACTCATATGCCACGCTGCCACTCTCCCACTTTGGTCAAACTCACTCCTTAAGCGATTGTTCGACTTCCGATTCTTACACCTGGCCTTCTAGAAATTAAACCATTGTCCGACACTTCCCACATGTCATTCCTCATCGTATGCTACCCAGTTGTTGCCTCCAATAAATATCATTCTCTGTAGCACTTAAACCAGCAGATCACCACAACTTCAAAACTCTCCGAAGACCATCTTCCTCGAGCCGCCTACATTAGAAATACTTATTCACTCCTGAACCACTGCACACCACGATCTTTGACAGTTGTTTCTTCAATATTCCTTCACATTACTCTGACCCAATGCAAACGAAGAAACCCTAGCACCGGCGAACATAACACATCCTATTCGATCAAAGACGGAGATTCCACATCACAGATGAAGACTCCACCTCACTTGAAAACACCCAGTCCCATTACTCTATCAACCCAAACTCGAACAATTCTAGTCCAGTTGCCTTTCCTCTGCCGGAAATAAAATACTGAAATCTCGGAATCACGCTCTCTTTCAATACATTTGTTGCCCCTACATATGGAAAATCATCCTATTATCATATCAATACCGCGCAATAACCAATCATAATCATCATAGCAAATATGTGCATAATATCAAAGCTCTCAGAAGTGCAGTTACCGAGCTGAAAGAACATAATATCCCTCCGCAGAGCAACGACAATAGCCCCAACCAACTGTGCATGGATAAACCTCACGCACCATATCTGTAGCACCATTACAATTCCTTAAATTCTCGATTTATAACAAGTGCTTCGCGACGTGTAAGATTGAGTAGTAAGAAACGTAGGCATAAGCCTCAAAGGAATCAAACCGCACGATAAGGAATCGAGAAGTGAAGTACTCCTAACAACCCTGTAGCCTCTCGAAGTTAAGTACATACATCTTCGTACCCGATCCGCAAGACTCTACTAGACTTTCTCATGACTCGTGAGACCTAAGGGAACCTATTGCTCTGATACCACGTTGTCACGACTCAAAATACACTAAGGCCGTGATGGCGCCAGACACCATTGTCAGGCAAGCCAATACTCAATAGATAATTAAAATTCTTATTTTAGTATTTTGAAATCTTTACATTTCATTTCATTATATGAAAAATCAATTTAATGAGTAAATAACGACATTTTAACAATTCACTTAACAAATACATCCCAAAGTCATCTGAGAACCCGGTGTCACAACTGCATGAGAAATTTCTATGAAGAATCAAATGAAATACAATAACCATCAAAAATACAAATGTGACAGTAAAGAAAGTACAACTCAATACTCTGAAGGAGACTCTGCTGGCTACGAATCATCTCGAGAGGTGCATCTCACCTAAGTCCCCACATCAACCAAGCCACGCTCCAATCGGGGCCACTAGATATACATGTGCATGTGCAACAAAATGCACAGCAAGTGTAGTGTGAGTATGAAAACAACGTGTACTCAGTAAGTATCCCGCCTAACCTCGAAGAGGTAGTGATGAGAGGTCGACTTTGACACTTGCTACAGGTCAATTTAATATAAACAAGTGTGATGCTAGACATGGATGTTATAATTAGATAACAAATAACAATAGGAAAGGACAACTTCTTCCATAAATTATAAATCTCAGTGTCCGTCATTTCAGTTAACAACTCATATCTTAAGGCAATTAAAAACTTCAAATCACAGATGGTATCCAGCAAATATCATGCGCAGGAAATGTCGAGGGTCGAACGGCCCGAACCAACATAAATGTAAACTGTGCACTATCAAAGGGTCGAACAACCGGAACCATAGATGCATCTATTAACCTGTCGTGGCTTACGGCCCGCTCCCATGAGAGTAGTGGAAGAAATCACCTCGCTCCCGGAATATAAATTTGTGAAGCGGCCACACATAATCATACACATTCAAAACAGTCCACCCCGACTACATCGGGAAAACGAGTACCCAAGAAAATGAAAATTTTTCTTTAAATGGTCACGAAAATAGTATTTAAATCTTTTCAGGAATTCATTTACCAAGTTCGATAACGTTTAAAAACTTTAATTTCATTAATAAGGTTACAAGTACGACAAATAAAACATGATTTTGGGGTCTAGACTACCCGGACATAAGCATAATAGTAGCTACACATGGATTCCAGTTACCTCGTGCGTACGTAGCCCCCACAAATAGTAGCACATATTTAATTATTTCACCTATGGGGACAATTCCCTATTACAATGTTAGAAAAGAGACTTACCTCGCTTCGAAGTTCCATAACCGGCATTCCACGCCCTTCCGACGACTCTAATCAATGCGCAATGCTCCAAATCTAGCCAATAATTATTCAAACCCATTAATATATACCCAATTACTCATTATAAGCTGATTTATTAAAATTCCTAACCCCGAACGAAAAGTCAATAAAATCACCCTTAGGCCCACGAGCCCGGATTCTGAAATTTTCTGAAGATAAACTTTACCCATAGCTTCACCAACTCAAATATATAATTCACCCTCAATTTCATGCCCAAATTCGTGGCCAAAATCCAAAAATATAAATTTTTTTATGTTTTCTACCAAAACCCCAAGTTCCTACAAATTTCCATGTTAAAAATCTATACATAATCAATGTATTTAACTCAAGGTGGGTGGGGATAGCTTACCTTGATATACATGATGAAACCCCCTCTTCAAACCCTCCAATAATCGCCCAAGCCAAGAGAAAAATGAAAGAAAGTGGCCAAATCCCGCTTTTAAACTAAAACACTGCCAAAACCCGACCTCTGCACCTGCAGCCTCACAGATGCGGCCCAAACCTCACACCTGCACACTCCTCTTGCCCGGCAGGGATCCACACCAGCGCCTTCTTTTTCGCATCTGCGGCTTCGCAGGTGCGGACACAACCTCGCACCTGCGCCCCTAGCCAAGCAAGTCCTTTTCCGCTTCTGCGGCACCAAGAACACTCCTGTGGCTCCGCACCTGCGGCCAAAACCTCGCAGGTGCGGTTATAACAAACACCAGCAACTTTAGCCTTTCTCAAACTTCCAAATTCGATCCGATAACCACCCAGAATCCACCCCGGGGCACCGTCCAATCACACCCACCTGTTCCAAAATGTAATACGGACCTGCTCGAGGCCTCAAATCACATCAAATAATGTCAAAATAATGGATCGCAACTCAATTAAATCTTTATGAACTTTGAAATTTCCAACTTCTACATTCGATGCCGAAACCTATCAAATAACGTTCGATTGACCCCAAATTTTGCACAAAAGTCACATTCAACATTTTGGACCTGCTCTAACTTTCGGAATCGAAATCAGACCCCGATATCAAAATTTTCACTTCCGGTCTGACTTCTTAAAAAACTTAAAATTTCTAACTTTAGCAACATGACCCCAAAATGACATACAGACCTCCGAATTCACTTCCGATCGCGCTCCTAATACCAGAATCACCATACGGAGCTATTCCCAGACTCGGAATCCCAAACGGACATCAATAACACTGAAATGCACTTCAACCCAGACTTATGAAATTTTTTCTAAAATTGTAACTTCCATAATATGCGTCGAAACGCTCCCGGGTCATCCAAACCCCGCTATGAACATACGCCCAAGTCAGAAATCATCATAAGAACCTGATAGAACCTTCAAATCTTGATTCTGAGGTCATTTACTCAAAAATCCAATCTCAGTCAATTCTTCAAACTTAAGGTTTTCGAAATGAGAAATTTCTTTCCAATTCGACTCCGAACTTCTCGAAATTCAGTTCCGACCACCCCTACAAGTCATAATATCTTAATGAATCATCTCATGGCCTTAAACCTCCAAAAGACGCGCTAGAGATCAAAGTAATCTGTCGGGTTGTTACATAGCGCCAACTAAATATTAACAAGTTCAATACTTTGTTTAGAAATACACACCATTCAATGAGTGTTTTATATTACATCAACTCCATCTTCACTAATAGAACCTTCATCATACGCATGGTTCGAAGGATCACGACGAGAAGGATTAGCACATGAGAAAGGCTCACAAGACCGGGGAATGGGGAAAGCACCCTTAGCAAGAAGATAGGTCTGCTGACCTTGAAGGAGATTAAATTCTTCGTCCCTCTTTTATAGCTGAACTTGAAGGGTAACAAATTGTTCATCTCTCTTTTGTTCTCTAGCCTTTGTCTCTACAAGCTCTGCTTTCAGCTTTGCGATTTTGTGTTCCATAGACGAGATAGGCGACCTATCAATTGCCTCACCTTGAGCAGAAGTCCCTATACCTTGCAATCCAGCCATGTAATGCCAAAATGATCTCTCTGGAAGGCCATACGCTATCCCTGACAACATCCAACCATATCCTCTACGCTTCTTCGTCTGAAAGGGGTGGTCGCTCGCCTTGCTCATTCGGTGGCAAGCTCTGAGTGTACTCCTCCACATATATCTTGTCGAGACCCTTTATTTAGAAGATAGAAAATTATTAACTATATAATATTATAAAAATTTATAGTATTTATGAAACTTACATATGCAGTCTCTGCCTTGTCCTCGACCCATGTACTTGGATCTGTCGGTGCCTTCTTCTTTCGGATGTGAGTCTCCATGAAGAACTCATCATGGGTCATCTTCCTCCCATATTTTTTTCCAACAACTATAATAAAACGTATTAACTAAATTAACAGATATAAATATAGTTCGACAAAAATAGATGTAAATATTTTAAGGAATTACCCATAGTCTCCCTGTAGCCCCCATGCTCCTTGCGGGTACACAGTGCAAGGAACCACCCTTCTCAGATGCTCGTGCCCTGTTTCCCTGTTCACTCTTCTTCTCAAATTTCTCGGTGGTCCAATGCCTCATTAGATCCTCCCATAAATGCGGTAGAACCCATGAAGACTTCATGTTCTTCTTTCGAGCGGAGGAGAAGGAATCAGATAGTCTCTTACGGCATTTGAACACAAAATTTGCACAAATTTCAATGTTATATTGGTCCTCCCAGGCGCACATAGTCTGCAAATAAAGTATGTAATGTTAGATGAAAATATTGTTAATATAATACTTAAATATATATGAATTGTATTAAAACCGTAAATTAGTTGAAAATTTGTTGCACGAGCTTCGTTAGAAGGTCACTCCAAGTCAGATAGGGTGCATTATACAACTGGCCAAGAATTTCATTGATTGTCTTTATAACCTGATGATTAGGTACGAACCTGCAACATAGCAGTTATATTAAATAAACAAGAGTAGCTATTATAATTCAGCAAAAACAAAAAAAGTAATAAATAAATCTTACCCATTTCCCTCAGGCTTGATGATCATCCTATGATAAAGATCATACTGCACTTCATATGGATCATCATGCTCTGATGAATCTGAAGCGCGCGCAGAAGGGGAGGCATCTGGCTTAGTGCTATCCCGAAGACAAAGTCTAGAAATTCTAGGAGACGAACTCCGTGGATAAGGATACGGGGTTCCTAATGAATATGGTTGTGATCCACACCCCTGCATCGATTTAGACCCCTGCTGTGATCCAGACCACTGTTGCGATCCAGCTGGCTGAAATCTGGATGGATGCGATCCAGCTGGTGATGAAGAAAATGGAGCAGATGACGGGCGTACCACATGGCTCTGTGACTGCTGACTCGATGGACCCATGTAACTACATGTAAGATCATATGGAGGAAGCGGGGTATAGCCTTGTGGCAGAGAATGGTAATAATACTGCTAGGAAGGGGAATGGTGGGTAGTCTGATGAGTAGATAGATATGATGGAATAGATGTGTGCCTTGAAGATTGTTGTCGACCATCAGCAGCAGAGGGATGCAAGTGTGGAGTGGAAGGAAGCGAGGGTGAAGCACCATCATCATGATCAATAGGCCTTTTATCCTTCTTAGACCTACCTCGACCCCTACCGGTAATCTGCATAAATTAAAGAAAGTGTTGGAATTGAGAATATAAATCTGTATAAGTTTAGAGCGCTTGAAAAAACTAACATGCTAGTCGTCTTCGTCGATGTATCCTTCCTCGTCTGAAAATCCTTCCTCTTCACTTATTTCATTTTAATTAGAAGATTCTTCATCATCATTTTCTATGATTGTTATTTCCTCCATATCAACTTCTTCTAATATGTGTTGAGGATGCTCCAAGTCACTTTCTAACTGATCATCCACCATTTGGTTAACACTTGAGGTATCGTTTTGGTAAGAAACATCTAGCACATTCTCAACTTCCACCCTACCAACAGGCTTTGTTTTGATTACAACAAACCGGTTAGCGTTACCCCTTCGCAATGGATATGGAGCATAGTACACTTGCCTAACTTTTTTTGCAATTATAAATAATCGTAGCGATTATGCTCCATATTTTTATTAACAAAAATTATGTTGTACTGCGAGTGTACATTTGTACCTCTTCTAGGTGTTGGGTCAAACCACTTGCATCGTAAAAGTATGATCTTCTTATTTGGGCAACCTGAATATGACAATTCTAGAATCTCTTTGATCACACCATAACAATCATTTTCCTCATCCTGGTTTCCTTCACCACCTTTGACACACACCCCACTGTTATTGCTTTTTTTATACTTGGAGCATTCCTCGGTGTGAAATTTGTAACCATTCACACAATACTTAGACATAGTCATAACCGTAGGTGCAAGTCCCCAAAATATGTCTTTCAAAAATTGATTAACACCGTTGTTTGGATTATTGACCTACATGTAGCGTTAAGTAAATCACAAGTGAGCAAGTATATTCACAAGTGAACAAGTATGTATATTCACATGTGAGAAAGTATGTAAGATGCACTTACACACTCTTTAAACCATGCCTCAAATGTAGAATATACAGCACATGGCCAAATTGACTCACGAAAACACTGAGTGACACATTGAAAATTATTTGTTAGTTGCATCAACCAAATTAAATAGTAGGCCATGTAAATTAATCTTAAGTTAACACTTGCTTAAGAATGTGTTGAACATCCGGACAATTTAGCAACACATGATTTGAAGTTGATTTGTACTCCATACTACTTAGGCCCCTTTTTGTTCTATATTTAGAACCTCGGCCTGGTTGATTTAATATGGACATTGGTGGATATAATGGATCAATATCATTCACGACATTGTGTCGATTGGACCTATTTCTAGCACATGGCACATGAATATCAAAGTAGTAAGAACAAAAATGGGCAGTTTCCTTTGCAAGATAGGCTTAGCATATGGATCCTTCAATCCTATTCCTCTATTTAACAAATTGTTTACCCTTGATGATAGTACTGCACATTGTCATATTAGACGATAAAGTTAAAGAAAATTACAAGAATAAATCAAGGTTTGATATTTTCCTCTTGAATAGATACATCCACCTACATTGAACCGAGCCTCCAAGTCGCGCCTCGTGTACAAAGGTAATTGGAAGGTGTTTCATCACATCAAAGAAATCATATGGAAAAATCCTTTCCACTTATTACTGATTACATGAATGTTCTGATCCATTTGAAATGGGTTTTCTTCCCTTAATGTGGTAGAACATAAGTCTTTGAAGAAAAAACTTATCTCTGTGATGGGTTTCTATATATTTTCAGGCAAACCACAAAATGCAATAGGGATTAAGGTTTCCATGAAGATATGACAGTCATGACTTCTCATATGAGTCAGCTTTCCCTCAACCATATCGACACATTTTCCCAAGTTCGATGACTCACAAATCTGTCGTCTTTGTTCCAAAGTGAATGTATAGCTTGCCTTGGGCTTGAACACTTTGCCATTATTCCCAGACTGCAAATGTAATTCAGGCCGCCTGCAATATTCTTGTAAGTCCAGTCTAGCGTTCGGGTTATCTTTTGTCTTATTCTTATCATCGATCACTGCGTTGAATAAATTGTCAAAATAGTTCTTCTCAATATGCATGACATCAATATTTTGTCGGAGAATATTATCCTTCCAATATGGCAACTCCCAATATATGCTCTCCCAAATTTCTTCACCAGAATAAATTGGAGGTGGAAAGTCATGTCAATTGTATTCTTTTTGAATGCGTTCTTCATCCTTCTGAACTCATGATCACTTGACAAGAACTGACGATGACAATCAAACCATTACTGCTTTCGGCCATGTCTTAAAGTGAATGCTTTACCATTTTCCATGCAGTAAGGACATGCTAACTTCCTGGCATTCATCCATCCAAACAACATTCCATACGCAGAAAAATCATTAATGGTCCACATTAAGTTAGCATGCAAGTTGAAATTTTCCTTAGTTGATATATCATGTCTTAACTCCATCATACCACAACTGTTTAAGCTCATCAATCAGAGGTTGAAAATATACATCAATCAAACTCATTGGATTACGGGGACCGAGAATAACACAATTTAAAAAATTATATGGACTAGTCATACACATTTCAGGCAGAAGATTATACGTCATAATAAAGACTGGCCAACATGAATATGGTGTCGCAGAAACATAAAATGGCGTGAAACCATCAGCATACAAACCCAATCGAACATTCCTCGGTTCACTAGGATAATCCAGATACGTCCTATCAAAATGCTTCCAAGCTTCCCTATCTGAAGGATGACACATAAAACACCGGGCGGCCTTTTATTTTCATTAGTGTCATCTCATATGAGGAGAGGAACTCATCGATGCGTACAACCTCTTTAATCTAGGAATAAGAGGTAATTAATGTATAGACTTCACAACAGCCTTCTTCCCATTGGAAAGCCACTTAAAATGAGGGTTTTCACAAAATTTAAAACTTTCTAAATCTCCATAACCCTTATAATACAACATACAACCATCTTCGCAAAAATCGATTCTCATAGACGAGAGTCCTAACTTAGAAACCAATCTTTTAGCCTTATAGAAATCTTCAGGTGTATTGAAAGTTGGGTCAACTAGTTCACTCATAAGGCCAATGAAAGGATCAATTCCCGCTTGAGAAATATTGGTATCTGATTTGATACTTTATAATCTAACCGCAACGGACAACTGAGAGTGCATACTCCCTTCCCTTAGTGGACGACTAGTGGCCTCTAATTGTTCACAAAAGTGTTTTGCCTCTTTGTTAGGAGGTGTTCAACACTTTCATGGGTTTCAAAATCGAAGTGCATCCCAAAAGCATCATGTCACGACCCCAAACATAAACTAGTCGTGATGGCGCCTATCGTGGAACTAGGCCAGCCAAGATAACACTCAAATCATAAATCTTTCATGTATATCATTGCTTAACTGATAATCCATAAAGGTTTCTTTTAAAAATTTTAAAACAGATAAAGCTACACCGAATATTAAATACAATCCCGAGATCACGGATTCACTGGTCATGAACATCTACAGAAAATATACAACAATGGAAAATAAGCCTATAATAGTAAGCAGGAGAGAGCAGGGATGCGGATGCGTGCAGCTACCTCGCAAAAATCTCCTAGAAATCTCTTGAACAGATACACAGTTCACTATGCCCTAGCACCTAGATCTTCACACAAGGTGCAAGGAGTAATGTAAGTACGCCAACTCAGTAGTAATGAAAATAAATCAAGTCGGAGAAGTAAGAAACACATAAAGCCAAATCATCATTTCACAATAAGAACATTTTTTCTTTCCAACAGTGTATACGTTAAATCATCACGCTTAAAAGCCGATTTCAGTAAAAATCATTTGGGAATATACTTGCCAACAGTTTCAACATAACTTTCAAGAAGTTAAGTGTAAAAATGATAAAAATCATAAAAATCATAAAAATCCTCTTGGGCAAAACATATTTCATAAGTTCATAGTGAAAGTGGTAAAATCATAAGTAGCCCCTCGGGAAATACATGTATCAGAAACTACCCCTCGGGCATACCTCACAGTCACTCATAATCAGCCCTTCGGGCAACCTCACAGTCACTCATACCTCCTAATCACTCGTCACTCGGCACTTGGCACTCGGCACTCGCACTCAGTAGGTACATGCGCTCTTTGGGAGTGTGTACAGACTCTGTAGGGGCTCCTACAGCCCAAGCACTAATATCAAGCCACCTCGTGGCATATCATATCCTCATAATCAGGCCCTCGGCCTCACTCAGTTAGAAACTCTCAGAAAGCCTCTCGGGCTATCAGTAAAATGGGGTACTCGACCCAGAATATCATTTTATATCTCAGAAATAGTGTAAATAAGGCTGAGTTTCGAAATCAATTAAACATAGTATGACTGAGTGTAAATCATAAGTCAACGCAGTGAGGAAATAGCAGTAAAAGCCCCAAAGGGGTATAAACAAATCGGCACAAATCCCCAAACAAGGATTACATCCCAAATATAGCAATAGTCTTAAAACACGATTTAACATATGATTTAAAATTAAATACACAACTCAATAGTTAAAGTGCAAAGGACCAAGTCCAATTCCAAAAATCAGTGCACGCCACACATTCGTCATCTGGCATGTGCGCCACTCCAAAAATAGTGAGAAAAATATGAAGTCCGGGGTTTCATACCCTCCGTACAGAATTTATAGTCATTACATACCTAAAAACTGAAGAAAATCCTAGCCCACATTGCCCATTTTCTCGTACCTGCGGTCCCAGGTGCGCACTTGCGAGAATAACTTAAAAGCTAATTTTCCGCACCGGCGTTACAAATTTTGCACCTGCGACTTCGCAGGTGCGGCCCCAGCTCGGCATCTGCGGTCTTCCTTGTCCACTCAAAATCCGCATATGCGGTCTCTTCTCCGCTTCTGCGGGCCCACACCTGCGGTTACACCAGCACCAGCAGCATCAATTGTAATTTTCCAACTCTAAATCCGTTGATGGCTATCGAAATCACCCCGAGCCCCTCGGGACCCCAACCAAACATGCCAACACATCCCATAACCTTATTCAAACTTAGTCGAGCCTTCGAAACACCGAAAACAACGCAAAAACATCAAATTTACCTCGGATTCAAGCCTATGAACTTTGAAACTTCTAAATTCCACCAAGGATGCTGAAACCATCCAAAACACTTCCGATTGACCTGAAAATTTACACACATATCCAAAATAATACTACGAACCTTCTCCATTTTCCGGAATTCCATTCCGACCCCTATAGCTTATTTTACACTGCCGACCGGAAAACGCCAAAAACTAACTTTCGCCAATTCAAGTGTAATTCTACACCGGACATCAAAGCCACATTCCGAACACACTCCAAAGTCCCAAATCACCTTACGAACCTATCTGAACCATAAAATCTACATTTCGAGGTTGTTTACCAATAAGTCAACTTCTGATTGACTTTTACAACTATTGAACCAAGTTAAGAGACTACGTATCTCATTTCTCTCCAAAAAATCGCTCCGAACTCGATCCAACCAATCTAACACAACATAATGAAGTTGAACCACATATAATGAAGCAAAAACGGGGAAACGGGGTTATTACTCTCATAACGACCAGCCAGGTCGTTACATCCTCCCCCACTTAAACATACGTTCGTCCTCGAACATGCCAAGAGTTGTTCTCCAACATCGTCAAATTTCCACATAATCTCACCATGCACATACCTGGGGTGATCCCACGTCACCTTATCCCATATAGGTCCAATAGCACAACACAATTGAAATTTCGAAATCCAACCCGACCTATAAACCTTAGAACCAAGCTCCCACTTCTGAAATAATTTACAAGATCAAAATTCCACAACTATAAACTGAATAAGTCTGAACAAGCTGAATCAAGCCATATACCTAACCCCAGATGCAATTACATAATATACCACATGACTCAACACTCATGGCGATAACTCCTAATCACAATGGCTGCTCAAAACAACCCAATACCGGTACATAAACTCTTATCAAGCAATGCCTCGCTCTACACTGTCATATACTGCCGATGATAAAAGAAATACATAGGAACTAGCAACCATTCGTGCGATCAGAATCAATATCCTCACAAATATACTGCAACTAGATCCGAAAGTACCCATTCTAGGTCCGACGACCTTGTCTCATCTACCACAAACACTCTAGCAACATAACGCATCAATACAATCCAACCCATAACATGTGAAACTCGTGTACGCGATAGCAACATCCAAATGTAACCAAATTATATAAAAGATTCACACGAGAGGACCATCCCGCCACCAACATGCCAAGAGTTGTTCTCCAACATCGTCAAATTGCCACATAATCTCACCATGCACATACCCGGGGTGATCCCACGTCACCCTATCCCATATAGGTCTAATAGCACAACACAATTGAAATTTTGAAATCCAACCCGACCTATAAACCTTAGAACCAAGCTCCCACTTCTGAAATAATTTACAAGATCAAAATTCCACAACTATAAACTGAATAAGTCTGAACAAGCTGAATCAAGCCATATACCTAACCCCAGATGCAATTACATAATATACCACATGACTCAACACTCATGGCGATAACTCCTAATCACAATGGCTGCTCAAA